>VZUI01057792.1:0-55932 GCA_013401135.1 Cettia cetti | reverse complement strand
GTAACAACAGATCTACATAAAATCCCGAGGGGGCTTGTGGGTCCCTAGAAAGGTCGCCGTGAGCAGGAGCTCGTTTCTTATCTGAGGGGTCTGGTCGAGGTTGTGCAATCCTTTCTCAGCAGGCCTCCCTCCAGGGAAGAGCCACTGGGACTCCACCCGCCCCCACACTGCTCCTATTTTATCTCATAGAAAAATGAGATGCTCTTTTCTGAACTCATATCCATTAAAAAAGAAAATCATGTAAAATAGAACACTTAATAAAATAGTTATTAGAAATTCTGCTTTGCCTCCTTAGACATGCAATTCCTTAGCAGAGCTATTCCTCTGATGTGCTAGAATGGGAGACAAAAATGTCTCCCATTTCCCACAGAAAGTTCACATGATGGTTTTTCTGAACAAATTGTAATTCAGGATGTTTAATAACTTTTCATTTGGAAGCATAGGGTACAACATACCTCATGCTTACACTGCACACATCTCTTGTATTGGACCAAACTTGTAATATAATGTCACAATTACTCTTGCAGAAAAGCAGAAAAGCAAGTTCTAGGACAGAGTGAACATGAATCTAACACCAAATAACTGAAATTTTGATTTGACCACTCTAAAGCAAATAGACTTGTTTTCAGTGTGCAAATGAAAACCCTTTAGGATATAAATTACAGATTTCCTATAGTTTTAGAAGTATCCATAACTGATTTAAGAAATGCTTGAGGCACAAATTTGCATGGTTACATGGTTAGGGCTATGTCTAGCCTGCTCCTCTGAGCATTTGAAGATATCTCAGTGAAGGGAAGGAGAAGGGTGCTGAATGTCACTGGCAAGAGCAGGATAATCACACACCATAATTCCAGGAGCTGGCACTGGGGTTCAAACCACCAACCTTGCTGAACACCCTTCCCCAGCAGCTTCCGACTGGTCTTGTTAGGTCATTGCCTTAATCCTTGTGCCTAAATTTCTCATGCAGTAATGTAAAGAGCATTTTGTCCCCTCTCCCATTTCAGTTTGAGCTTGATCAGCTCCCTGCCTCAGTCTGCCACTCGGCTGCACGTATCTTTGTGCCAGGGTGGAGAAATGCAACAGCAGGCAGGAGAAGTGGAGGAAGGCAACAGAAGTGTAGGAAGTCAGCAGGGCAATTTTCTTAGGGTGAATGATGGCAAATTCCAGCTTAAAGCACTTGTGAACTTCTGGCCTGAAATGGGTCATGTAAAAGAATTCAGCAATAATACCCATTTTTGTGACAGAAGGACAAGTCATGAACAAAGCTTTTCTCTATGTTTAAAGATGGTATCTTACATAATTAAAAATGTAAGGCACTAGCTGCAGCTGCTTGAAAGATTCTTAGCCCTTAATAAAGTAACACAATTTATTATAGCTATTTATTTCATTCTCCAGTTGCACAGGTCTTGGGTTCAAAGTATGGTGTTTCCCTGCAAATTCACTCTGCAATAAAGGATTGAAACTATCCTTCATCCAGCCAGGTCTGGCTGGATAGACCCAAACTCCATTTCAGGAAACACCTTTCTTTAATTTTACCTTGAAATCATAAAATGGGTTGGATACAGCTTTCAAGATGGAAAGATTATTATTATAAATAGATAACATGGCTTCAGGCTTCACCATTTGTCACTTCAATCTCAGTTAGGTCCATAATAATGTTTGTGCTCAGAAAATCCTCAAAAGCATGAGAGTGCATTTGTATGCCCTGTTAGGCACAAAATTGCCTGTTTTATTGGTGCAATACAGGTGCACCTTTTAAAATTTTTACTTCCTTTGTTTATAACTGATCAACCAAAAAAAAAAATCTCAAAGCAGGCGTGACACATTGCCTGGTGATATGGAGATAGTGTCAGCTAATGCAGTGTACACATAATTCAATATGCCACTTTTCTTAACATATTAATATGCCACATTTCTTCAGCCTACTTATCAGAAGTCTTTCCTAAGTGACATCCACACCAAAACAGAGCCAGATGCATCGAAGCAGTGGTATTGCACTATGATCTCATGAAATAAATACCAGCTTTCCTTCCTTAAATGGTTTTGTTACTGAACAGGTTGAACTCTACTACAAGGATATAGGTTACGAAGTGCCTGTACTGTGTTTCAGTACACAAAAATACCTCTAGTTGTTTCACCTATATGGTTGGCTAAATCACCCCACAATATTTCAGCATCCTGTGTTTTTGCTCGCCTCAGTAGCAGTTATCAGCTTAACTGTATGCATCACCATTGTGATGATGAGCTCATCATCAAAACTTGTGTTTTGAGAAAGTGCATTACTTTGTTGTAGTCTCACAAATGCAGTTCAGGTTTCATAGTGCAGTCTATAATAATGCAACTAAATCCTGATTCATGTACCCTTTTCACCTGTCCAGAGAGGCATTCTCACTGACAAGGTTTCTTCCATTGCTGCAGGTCCATAAGCCAGGATGTGCATGTTGCCAGTAGCTCTGATTAGGATAAGGAATTAACCCTTTTTTATCTCTTTCTGATAAAGAGAATGGAGTCCTCAGATAACTTACAGCTCAGAGACAAGCTCAGTGGCCTTAGGCAGGAGCCTGAAGAAGGCAGTGGGTCTTCCTATGGATTTTCAGAATGGAAGGACACAAGATCTGGATAAGCTCATGACAGATCCTGTTTTGACCCTGTGTTCACTGCTGATGGTGTTGTGTGCCTGCAGGAATCATCACTTCCAACTGGAAGAAGCAACAAAGCTACCGCCACTCCATCTCCAGTGCTCCCTCTTCCTTCTTAAAATTTAACTCTTCTCTGAGGCACTTCATTTTCACATATATTCCTATTTTGTACATACCTCCACTAGCACAAATATTGTATTATACCACATCTAAAACCTAGGGTGTTTTTGTTAATGGAAAAGTTGCTGCTTTTTGATAATTCTGCAGAGGTATCAAGTGAGAGAAACTGGACAAATTCTTTAAGGACAGACAAAGGTAGTTTCTTTTTACTTATATGGATATGTGCAATTTCCAGAATTAAGCAAGGGTTTATGGTCATACACTGACTATATATTGTACATGTATCAGAAACTTTGGACTGAAGCAGAAACAAAAATAATATTACACATGATCCCCTAAAATGTCTGTGCTGGGACTAGAAACTGAGCTGAATATATCCTTATCCTGAAGTGAAGCCACAGTCTGCCTGTTTTTCTTAAAGTGGCTACTGCAAAATGTATCAGAGTACATTGATCTTCTAACACTATTTTTTATTAGAACAGAACAGTAAGTATTTTTTTTTTTTCAAGTGAGAAACTCATAATGGGCTGAAAACAAAAGACTACAAACCTTAATCTCCTGTACTGCAGGGCAGGACTTTCTTTCCAGCCCTGTTTTTAGTCTAGAACATTTAAATAGCCTGATGCCTTGGATCAGCTTCCACCATCCCACCAAGTACCTCAGAAAATTCCCTTTTCTTTAGCTCTGGACTACATGTGTGTTTTTTGCTCCTCTCCAACCATTTCTCAACTTTAGCAGTTCCCTGTCTGCCAAGTCTGTCCCTTTCCAGATGCTGAGCTCTGCTCTCCTTCACCTTTTCCCTGCTGTGCAAGTTCAGGTGCTGTCAGAAAAGAAGCAACTGCCCTGTCTGTAAAACGTTCCTCTATTGCCAAAGCCCAGTGGCAAAGTAGAGAAGGCAAAGCAGACAAGCAGTCTTCTTACCTGCTACCAGCCACTGATTTTTAAAAGGAACATAAAAAAATACTAACTGCAAACCAGAAAATTAAACAGATGCTATTCATCTCAGTCCCACCTGCAGCATCTGGACTGCTACACCATTCTCTTTCTACCTCATCTCTTCTGTTTCCTCTACACTGTCTTCCTGTGTGCCCATTGCTTACTGTCACCCCCAATCCTTTCATATTTCCTGTAATTTATATCAAAATAATTTAATTTTTGTAGAACTTTTCCCCTCTTGTTCCAAAGACTTGATGTTCCTCAGATCATCTTTTTTTTTTCTTCTGCTCACTAGTAAATTGCTTTTCATTCAAGAAGACTTTCTTTTCTTTGCTTACCTGAAACCTGATATGCTGTTTCTGATTATTTTTCTTCATTCTGAATCTACCCATCTCAGTCTTTCATTTCCTGACAAACTCTGTGCCCTTGGCTTGAACACATTTTTGAACACCAATTTCAGTGTATCTAGACCAGCTCCTCAAAAGAAGCATGCCCTATAGGTGGGCTGACATCAATTTTGATTTATTTGCTGTTATGCTAGCTCAGAATATGATTCCTTTTTTTTTTTTTTTAATTTGTTTGTTAAACATCTTTCATTTAAATTTGGTTTAGTTAAAAAAAAAAAAAAATTGCATACCTTACCAGTCCTGGTTTAGTTTGCAACCAGGCAACAATGCTTAATTCTCCCCTCTTTTTTCTTATTACTGACAAATCACTGGCTACTGTGCCTTTCCAGGACTGAAGCTGGTTTGTTTTTGTTTTTTTTTTTGCTTGGATTCCTACTATGCTCACTAATGTCTATTCTCAAACTCCTTATTTACTTTTTTCCCTTTATACCCCAGAAATTTTATCTGATCTGTCAAGCTTCCTTTATAATTTTGCTCATAATCTTGACCTTGTCGTACGTTATTTTCTTTATAAGAACATGGGAATTGCTAAATCAGAAAACAAACAATGATTCATCAAGCCTACTAGCTTGTCAAAGAGGGCAAAAAAGACTCACAGGATATCTAGACAGGAATAAAATATTATATAAGAGGATGTAAATCCTCGTTGGCTTCCAGCATTGATCAGTTTGTGCCCTCGGGCTTTAGTTTATATAGTTTACTGTTCTTATTTCAGCTTGTGAACTACTTATGGCCTTTTTTGTGCAGTTATATATATATATATATTTGGCTAAAAGTACTGTGTTGGTTATTTGCATATCATATGAGAAGCTTTTTTCAATGCTAAGAAAACATCTACTTACAAAAAGCTTTCCTGGTCTACCTACATATGAACAAAACAACTGAAAAAAGGTATCTCACTTTATGCATCTTTTCTGGAGCAGGATCCTTCCTCTCTCAGTTTTTACGTTTATATATGACTCCTAAATTTTTCTTAAGAACATTAAATTGAATTTTTCACCCACTCTGTCTGGACTTGTGGTCCAAGATACAAGGACAAAAAGAACAGCTTTTCAAATGGAAAGGAAAATTATTTCTGTAGATCTACAGCAGGAGAACACATAGGACAGAGTTGCAGGGTTATTTCTAGTAAAGCTCAGTGGTGAGGCAGGGAACTTTCACTTTACAAATAAAGACTTGAGAATACAGGTTTAGATAGAAAGTTTTGGATAGCTTTTATCTAGACAATAGGATTTTCTTTTTCCTGAAAACATCTGCCTTTGGGATGAGAGAATTACCAAGATGCCACTTGTTCAGGAACTTTTCTTAAATGAATACTATGATATGACATTCCCTTATGGCTTTTTGGATACTTTACAGTATTTACAGATTTTTCTTTCCTTCAGTTATGAAAAAATGCTTGAGAATGGGATATGTAGGTACCTTTTGTAGGTAAAACATGTGATTTGCTCTTTTCAAACAGATGAGTAAAACTCCAGCAGAAAATCAGCCTGTGCTGCAGTGCTGCTCCAGTTTGGATTTGGTTGTCCTGTTTGGAGCCAGTGCCCTGATACTGCCCTCCATTCCACTTTGAAACCACTCATGAGTTGAAACTGAGCATTATCTGCCTCTGTTGCAGAGAGAAAGCTCCCCAGTGCCACGGTCTCCAGCCAGCAGAGCCATCCCCCAGCCAAGGATAGCCCAGTTGGCACAGCAGGGTCCCACAAAACCAGCCATCACAGTGTGTCATGGCCCTGGGAAATTTCCCATGTCAACTGGGAAATTTTGGAGAGTTCATCTGAAAGTCCCTTGAAATACCCTTTCCCAAATGCCTGAGGGACCATAGGAGTTTGTGACTGTTAATGAGGGTGTGGTTTGAGCAGTTCATGGAATATTATCAGTAAAATCATTGAGTCATTATTAGTTTTAAGTTGAGTCTCATTAGTTGTAAGATGAAAATAGAATAGTTCAGAGCAATGTACTCCATGCTTTACTACACTTCAGGTAAATAAGAACAGCTGGGATAGAAATCATAGAGCAGAAATTAGGCTTTTCCCTCTTTAGCTTGTAGGTGGCGGCAGATACCTCATATTTTATCTCCACTAATACTGTTAAGACTCAAAGAATGTATCTACCTTGTCATATAAATGAACTTTACCAGAGCTAGTAAAATTTCTCAGTATCTCAATTCCCTCTGGTATTTTCAGCTCAAATAGGTGATGAATAAAGTATTTCCCTGGTTTAGTATCACAGGGTGATTTGTGGTCTTCCTTTAAGCTTCCTGAATTATTTCCCCTGTTTTCCCCTAAAAAGGAGTGCCCAGCCAGCTGTCTTGGTTTGAAAGACAGGTGTCTTCCAGAGAGCAGCAGGGCCTCCCTTGGAATCAAGAATTCAACCCCCCTCCCTCCAAATTATTATAATTTAGAAAATTAAAGGGGTCTCAGAGGTATAGGGCTAGGAATAACAGTTCTTTGCTAGTATTTACAACAAGGTAAACAAACAGCAACAATTACAGCATTAATAATAAACAGAACCAGGAACCCAATAACAGCTTCCCTGAGCGCGGCACTTTCCCCTTTGGTGCAGTTCCGCTCACAGCCAGCAGGGGCGCTGCTGGCTCCCGGCGGGCAGGGCAGGTGCGGTGATTCCCCCGCGGCTGCAGGGGGCGCTGTGGTGCGGGCTCGGGGAGCACAGGCAATGGCGGCTTGGCTGGGACAGGAAGAGATGGACCAGGAATTCCTGAGCTGAGGCTGAAGATGGGGGAGGCCTTGGCAGGCAGGGGGTGCAGGTTACAGAGTAGCAAAAAACTGGGAGCAGTGCAGAAGAAGCAACAGGGGGGTGGGACAACAGACCCTGCTCCCAGCAGGGCGACAGCCCCCTCCTCCAGAGAGGCAGGATAACAAGGTCCCGTTCAGTGGCTGCTCCCAGGAGCAGAGGCTCACCCCACACTAGAAGAAACAGGACCGAGCTGGACTTGTGTAGCACGAATGAGTTCTTTTCCCCAAGCAAGCAGCCACACCACTCTCCTCTGAAGGCTCAGATGAGTGAGAGAGAGTTTCCTCTCCCCTCCCCTGAAGTACCCAGCCATCAGTGCCTCTTAGCAGCAAAATGGGAAAAAATTCCACTGGTAACAAGTAAAGAAAAAAAGAAGAGAAAAAACCCTCAGCCCCCAACAGCAGCACTTCCTCTTTCTATAATTTATTGATGTAACCTTTGATAAAGTATAAAAGATGGTGTCTAAATGTTGTCTATGACTTCCTTTTGTTTCCTAAAAATCACAGCCATGGAGGATGCTTATTTCCATTTCATTGATTGCAGATGAGCAGAAACTCCAGCTGCTATGTGTTGTTTCCTTGTTAATCAGAGAGGCACCCAGAGAGACCAGCTGTGTGCAACTCTACCTCAGCCATCTAGCTGGGATATAGCTGCTGGGTTCCAGCTTGCCTGGGTTTCTTCTCAGGTCTCTCTCTCTCCCAGCAGAAATTCAGGGAGGGCAGTACTTGATCTCCTTGGCTGGTGAAGAGGGTGGTTCCAGTGTGTATGTCTGACTTTCTAGATCAGAAGGGTAAATTCTTTGTTTGGAGTGTGTTTTCTGTATCTAACTGAAAAACATTTGGTCGTCATTTGGTATCATTATACTCTTGATATATAAGGATTTAAAAATGAAAGGAGAGCTGGATCTTAAGCAGAACAATAACACATTTGGTCTGAAGGATAGCTCCCACCGACTTGTAATGGTTATGAGGCTGAAGAAACCATTTGCTCTTCAATACTTAGCAGCTGATTCAACACAGGCTGATTAGATAAAGAAAAGAGTGGAAGGATAATAAATAAAAAGAGTGCTGTGATGAGAGTTCTAAGGAAATGAAAAGCACTTTATTGATAATCAATCTGTGCTAGATTTTGATAATGAACTCCTGTATAATAAGCAGCCCACGTGCTCACTCTGCTGCTGGAATTCTAATGAGGAAGATAATAGATCCAAATTAGAAGTTTGCCAGTGAGCCTGTTATTAAAACAATCAAACATTTTAAATGCAAGTAAACAGAAGGTGGAATCCCAATTTTGCTATTAGGTTATATACTATCTTCCCTTTATTTCCTTACTAATGAATGGACAAAGTTATCCTTTGGATATATACCTTTAAGAGTTTTATGATTACCTTCTTGAAGCGGGTGAGACTATTTTGGATGAAATGGGATTAAACATTGACATAATATCATGTAATTATGTTGTATGGAGCAGGTGAAAATAAGCTTTCATGTCAAGACACAGAAATATGGATATGAAAGTCCTTCTGCTGTTAAAGGTTATAAGCCCTATTGAGCTATGTTCTATTGCAAGGCAGTAGGTCTGTACATGGCACAGTAGTTAAAAGATATATCTCTCCACCCAGGGGTTAATCAGACTCTTTCTTGCATCCTGACAGCTCTGATCATTCTCTTGCTGAGCTCTGCTGGAATAAGCATTGACCAGAGCCACTCCCACATTTGAACAGCAGTGTTTTCCCAGCTCAAACCCACCTTCTGACAATGCCCTTATGCTTAATTACTTGCCATAATTCTGCCTCAGTGGCTGTAATATCCTCCATCAACTGCTTCTCATCAGCCTGTTGAGAATCTGCCTTTCCACCTTATTGAGCTACTGTTTAGCTTGTCCCTTGTTATTCTCATTTTCTTTTTCCGATGTACTTACTGCATGATTGATTCTTGTTAATTCTGCCAGACAGTCACTAACTGTTGCCAAAGAGGCTTGTCACACCACTTCAGCAACTTTATACTTTGCTCTTCCCCTCCTCTTGTTCCCACTGCTGCCAGCACTGAAACCAGGGCCCAGGAGGTTGCCCAAAAGCTGAAATATGGCTCCATGCACCATTTTGTGTCTCAGCACTGTCTTCTCTTCCCTTTTGCAAATGCAGGTTAAGTAGTTGAGCAATTGATCTGAAGGTGGAAGTGGGTTTAATCTTTCCTGTTTCTTTGAATTATTCAAGGTGAATTTAATATTTCGGCTTCTACCATGCTTGGCAGAATACTCCTTGTTTGAGAGTTGTGTGTTGGGAGGAAAAGAGGAAGGACATGAGAAAGGAAAAGAGAAGGACCAAAGTGTCCACAGAATGCCTTAGATAGCTTCATGAATTTCAGTTTTCCCAGGGAGAGACCCTTTTTGGGTGAAAGATGACTCAACACAGAACACGTTTCACATATACACTTGTGGTAGATAATATGCTATCCTGAGTGAAAATTTGAAATTATTAGTATCAGGGATCTTCAAGGAATCCCTGACCCCCCTACCCTCAGACCCTACTGGAATGCCCTATCTAGGGCTCCAAGTCTCAGCTCATCTCAGCACTGAGCATCTGGCCCATACTACTCCTACAATTACCCAGAAAGATATTTTTATATATATAAAAAAAATAAAATGAAGGGGGCACCATTCTGTTGGATCCATAATTTTCCGAACAACAGGATGGGACTGCCAGGAGACATTCCTCAAAGTTTATTGCAACATCAGCCTCATTACAGGGTGAGATAAGAAAGATGGCAACAGCTCACGTCTTGCCAACAGCAGCCCAAATTCTCTGTGTTACAAGGCCTTTAAAAAGTTTTCTAACCAATAGCAAGTTGTTAAGAGCTTACAAGCATCTGCATAAACCAATCATTAAAACTACGTGTATGCCTTACATCTAACAATAAGTACTTGTTTCATACTTCTTATTACTCAGGAACTTTTTATACTCTTCTATAAACAAAACACAAAACCTCATTATTAAAATTTTCTGTTATGTTGCTCAACATATTTTTCTACTTGCTAAAGCCTAACTCTACACAGCACAAAAACACAGTCTTATTGTTCTATGTCCTCATTCTTGTATCTTTTTAACTTTAGGCCTACATCCACACTGCTATGAGAGTTTTCTGCTTTTTCTATTTCCCATAGCTCAGGACTGAGCATCTGCCCCATACTACTCCTACAGTCACCTAGAAGGATAACTTGCTATATATATAAAAAAATTAATTGCAGTTCAGAAGACTGCAGTATGACCATAGTGTATGGGCAATTCCATTTCCTCTGGAGTTATGAAAAATATCTGTGCAACTGGTAAGAGAATTGTTCACAAATCATGTTCAAGGGAAAAGATTTAGCAACTTTTAGTGCAGAATAAATTTAAGTATTGAAATAAAATATAAAACAGTAGCTGCTTCAGCCTTTTTTTTTAATGCATCAGTCTTCCATTTTACTGCTACTTCTTTTTGACATGGACTTTTAAATTAATTTTGCAGGTTCTGTTGTTCAGAGGAGACAAGTCACTTTTAAAGGAGACAGGAAAGGTCTGAAGATGTGTGGTTGAATTACTGTAAGTTTAATCTCAGACAGAAATTTCTATGTAGTGATTAAATCATTTAATAAAACTTGTACTTATGTAAGAAAATGGGGGAAACTACATTACTGAAAACAAATTGAGTAGCACAAGGCATTAGAGAGAGATTGATTTAATATCATGTGAAAACAAGAGACTGACATTTTGGAGATCATCTAATTTTTCCATTCAAGAGAATTTTGGGGCTGAGAGGGAGAAGAGTTCTTTAGGGTTCTTATTAAATGGGATTTATATCACATGTAGCTACTCTACATATTAAACATATTTGGATAATGCAGATCTGTGCTAGCTCCACTCAGAACACAGTCTATGTAGAAACTAGTCCTACCCAATGGGATTTTATGGAAGTATGTTAGCTGTGGGGGAATGTGAATCTTCCTGAGCCCTCTGCAAAAGCAAAGAGATTCCATGACACTAATTCCTTACTGAATATTTACATTTTTTCCTACAAAATCTAGAAATTTTGTGGTTTTGTACTCTTTTACAGAAGAGTAAAAGTATGTGTCACTATCAGGCTGAATCTTAAACTGCAAAATACATCACAGGTTCTTGTCCTGTAGGAGTTTTCCTTCATAATTTTTCTTGTGCATGCACCCTATTTTTGTCAACAGCACCTATTTCCACTAGTTCTACAGACAATGTGCTCTTTGTTCCATATCATTAATCCCATAAAGAAGTTCCCAGACCAAGGTCATTTATTCATGGTCCTTTCCTCATCCCTTATGTACATATAACGAATTCTTTAATGTAAATATTCTAACATCATAACCATGGGATTTTCTCCAGCCTTCTTACTCCATTCCTTCTCACTTATTTTGTTCCAACTGAGCTGCAGTCTATCTATCAACAGTATTTAACACAATGAGTTCTTAATAGGGTAAGACATGGTTAAGAGGAAGGGAAAATTCTAGGTGTTATAATATAATTGGCAATGCAAATTAAAATCTGTCTTCTTCAGTCTATTTTTTTCTGTGCAAGGAAGGCTGAAAAATGCCTTGTATTTAGTGTTCTGCACTCTGACTTATATTTCAATATGCCTGAGGTAAAATTCAGAGATAGAGCATTTCCATTCTTGGGTCACTGCATTAAGATACTCTGCCATCAGGAAGGATACTGTTAATGGCACTCATGTAGGATGGCTTTCCATTTAAGTGAACAATCATGACCAGTCTGCCTTTTTTACCCAACTCATACAGTTGACCTTCATCAAAACAATTTGCATTCTACAGAAGATGAAACCAACAAGTGACACTTGGATTGTGAAATGAAAAAATAATGATAAATCATACATGACAAATGAAGTTCTAGAAAAGTTTAGGGTTCTGTTTACCACTGTTTCCTGTTCAGAAGTAGATTAAATTTACTGTTCCCCTAGGAACAGATACTGTAGGTCATGCAGTAAGGTATTGATTTTGCCAGTTACTGAGGATAATATAGTATATTTTTCAGTTGTTACATTATTCTTGAAACTTGTTTCTTGGTTACTAAACAAAAAAGTTTTTCATGCATATGCTCTTCAGACCTGTCAATTTAAAAACCAAATGTGTTTTACATAACTCTCTAAATATAATATCATGATTTCTGTATAAAATTCTTTCCATATTATTGGTGAAATTTAGATTATATTCATATATGTAGTTTTAAAGACTTCTTTCAGAACTGCATTGTAACTGATTGGTCCTTAATAATTATCTAAGTTAATAGTTTGACTGCAAAGAACTGAACCAATCATTTTTCTTGAGCTGAAATAACAAGTTCAGAATGGGTTGTTTACTCCTTATTGAAGATACTTCTTAAAACAACATTAAAGAAGAAAGAATCACTGGAAAATCAGAGGAAGACTGTGCTCAGAAGAAATTATTTATTCCTAGATGAAAAGATTAATTTACACCTATTCCCAGCCAGAAGATAGCTGATTTCAGAAAGAGTCTGAAGTAAGTGTAAACCATTATAGAAACCCTAAGTCATTCATAACATTGCAGCACCGTTTTTATGCTTAGGGGCTAAATATTACCAACTGAAGGAGACAGTTGTGACTTTGAGTATGTCTTCTGCAGATGACTTAAGTACCATATGGTAAATTTGCACCCAAGCTTATGGTTAAGCAGTATGGACATATGGGTCAAGTCATGATCTTGAACTGCTTTACCCTTCATATCATCTTTTCCAGAATTTTGTTGAAATGTCTTTAGGGAACAGACCTTGAAAATAATTAATGTGCTAATTTTTAAATTTGCAGTAGAGTGGCTCACGATTAGATTTGGAGTCTGAGAAAATGCTGAGCTCCAAGTAGACTACTTGTGGACTCACTTTATATTAAAACCTGGTCACTTCTTTTGGTGTCTTAATGAGTTCTGATTTTTTAAAAATCTTTTGTCCCAGCTATTGAGTTTTAGTTATTCTGAAAACTGTAGCATGAATTGCTGTCTTGATACTCTCCCTGAATTGCAAACAGGCATATTTTGTCACTCGAATGTTTTTATAGTTGCCTATAACTTGCAATGTTCTGTCATTGCAGAGTTTGCCTCCTAAACTTTTAGAAGTTGTACTTGCTTGTACCAAATCTATATGTGAATTTTTGACGCAGAGAGAAGTACAGCAGTAAAAAAGATTTATACGCAGAGTTTATTAGTGATGAATAGAATCATGCTAGAGTAAGGCTTGAAAAGACATGTTTACTGATAGTAAGTCTTCTGTTTAAAGTGGCAAGTCCCAAGTTTGATGGGATATGTGATATGCAAGCAGAAGACAAAATTTTACTGAAGTGAATACAGTTTTCAGAAGGATTTTTGAAGGAGTACAGATAATTTAGTCATTTACTTCCAGCTGATATTCAGCAAAAACTGAGTGCCAAAGTTTCTTAAGCTTTCCTTTACACTTTGTGCAGCAACTCTACTGGAATTTTCTTAGACTTATTTATCACCACAAGGAGAGGTTCAGCCTTTTTTCTTCCGATTTCCTTTACACTAGATGGGAAAATTTATCAGCTTGCTTAGTTAAAGAGGGTGGGTGTTGTTCATGTTAATGAGATACTTTGTTTTGTTCACATTAAGAAAATAAAAATGTCCCTCTTCTATTGTCTGTGGGCTCCTTACTGAAAGTGTGCATGGTCAGACTAGTTTTCAGCGTGAGAGATTATTTGCTTGGAGATATCCCCATGTTAGGAACAAATTTATAGGTAAATTGGGAACTATAAATTTCTTTTCTCAATATCAGAATATTTGTTATGCTAAGATTTGCAGATCCAATTGACTTGCCTCTCCTTCAAGCTCTATCTCCATGCAGGTGTGGCTCTGTAGCCATTACACCTGCAAGAACTTCTGGGGCTCTTTTAGGATGGTTCAGCGGACTGGGATGGTTCAGTGATGCAGAGAGGCACATGAGAGAAGAGCTGTGCAACAGGGCTTTGGTGCATCTAAATAGTGCTTCTAAAAATACCCCTAAAATACTGCTGCAATGAAAATATTAAACTCTCTGTCCTGGAGTATCTTCAGGGCTGTGGTGGAGTCAACCTGCTAGAGTTCTTGGGGAGCATCAAATCGGTCTTTGCAGTCACTGGCTGCCTCATCAAATCCTGCCATGTGATAAGGGGTGTACACTTGCAGAGCAGGGGGAATAATCTATTATATTTCCTTTCAAGATCTAAGACAGCTCTGGGGATATCCATTCTGTGGTGGGGGGGAGTTGTAAGGAATCTATATACAGGCTGAATGCTGCTTGCCTTAAAGGAAAAAACTTGATGATCTGCTGTATCCTGGGAGTGCTCATGGCTCCATGGTGTGCAGTGTCCAGCTCACACTACAGCCTTCTTGGCCAGCATGGACATGTGTGCATATCTTCATAGGAACCAAGGTCCCTGGGCCAAAGCACCATGAAAAGCTGTGAAGCAGCCTCGGCTGCACTGTGCAACAGCATTGCAGTCTTTGGTTATGTGCTCACTGTTAGGTGGTGGAGCAGATGCATGGGTGTTACGTGGCTCTCGTTAGGGGAGATCCCATTTCTGTCCTTGCAAGATTTCATCCTATACACAAGTTCAGATTTCATTCTCTCTGCAGTTCTTAACAGAATACCCCCTCTACAGTCTTTCTTTTTTTCCCATTACCATCAAGCTCTTCTAAGGTTCACTGGACACGTTTTAAGTAATTTCAGTATACGTTAAAAGAGAACCCTAAGAGCAGAGCAGGAAATCAGTCTATTATGGAGGATTCTAGTTGATTTTTAAAATTAATGTTTCAGATCACCATGCAGCAGTAGATATAATTAAGTGTCAGAGAGTGAGGGTTAAATGCATGAATAAAATATCTTATTGTATCATTACACTTTTTTAATAAGATTTACTTGTCAACTTATAATATAATAATGTAACTAACAAGATAATTTATTTCTCAGTGTAATGAAGATGTACAGAAGGCAGAGGCAGAACTTGTGAGATGCCAGCTTCACTCAGTGGCTGAGCCTGCTGGGTAGCATGCACATATAATGAAGGAAAAACCCTACTGAACTAAAGGAGGGGGCGTAGGATGGATACCGGATGAGGAAAGAGCAGGAGTAGGCATGAAGTTTGCATTTGGTACAGGAGTGAAAGATGAGAGAAAAACTGTGATAACAGAAGGCATAAGAGGCTGCTGGAGAAGACGATACTAAGTGTAGTTCTCCAATTGGTAGAGCAAGACATTTCCATATTGTAAACTTTCAGAGAAAGAAGGTTAAAATAGCTAATTGCCTTGGTGTGGGCTGAGAAGATATGTATGGAAAGCTATCCCAGACTGGATGACACATGCTAAGTTGTCTGGCTGTGTAAGTTTAATGATGCCTTCCTTAGGAAAAAAGAGGTCTACTGGATGTCAACCAGGAAGACAGAAATCTTCATGAATGTTCTCCCAGTTTAGCTACATCTGATAGAGACTGTGATTTATGAAAATGTGAGAGCTGCTGAAAGCGCTTGTGAGGAATAATTTGCTACCATCTCATTTCTAAGACTATGTATGCACCAAGTCCTTGGAAGATCCTTCTTATCACAATTTCTAGGCCATAAGCAATGCCCCTTACCTGCCCTCTGTAAATTTCTGTCAGTGGAGCTATGTAGGGACAGACATGTATTTGCAAAGAAACAGAGGACTGTGTTGCCATTCTGGCTGGCTTCAAAAATAACCTAAAAAGCTGCAAACATGAAGCCCTGCAAAGTCTGTGGTTGCATCCTTCCTGGCTCCTTCCCCCAGATACTGGTACTTTCAGTGACCACCATAATCAAGCAAGGCAAATGGAGAAATGTGTCTCCCCATGTGCCTAAATGGAGAAAAATATAGGTGCAGGTATGCTGGGGCTATGTTCAGCATCACTGAAGCAGATGAATGGATGCAGGGTTCTCTCAGAGAGAGAAAGGCACATCCTAAATTAATCTGTTGATTCTTATTAGACCCAGGATTTGACCAAGTGCTGAGGGAGCTGGCTGTTGATGTCTGTGCAGTTCTGCAGGGATGTAGTGGGAACTTTTGCAGGACATACTTCAGTCTGTGGGAGTGCTGGAGCAGGCTATGAGGTGGTGACAGGGTCCCTGTATCACCATGGTGGAACAAGGAGTTGCTGTGGCTCTCATCCTTGGTGCAGTGCAAGGCTGTGTTGTGGAAAGCATCTAATTTCTGTACAATGCACAGTCTCTCCTATATCCCATGCAATCTACGCAGCCAGGCAACACGGAATAGCAATGGCACACCGTGTAAGTGCATTCCTGAGCTATGTAGCATAAATATGAATGAGAGCGAACATACTGCACTTTAAATATTTTGTACATTGTGCTGTGTGTTATGACAATGAGTACACTGTGGTACATTATTAAAAATGTGAGAAGTACAGTAACCTGCAAATGATGGCTTGTTTTTCCCTTTATAGCTGCCAGATGGTGTGGAACCATTTACACAACATTTGAGTGTTAGTGCATTTTAACCAGGGAAAGAAGGATCCTGCTCAGTGGTTTTTTTTGTGTTTTTTTTGTGTTTTTTTTTTTTTTTTTTTTTTTTTTTTTTTTTTTTTTTTTTTTTTTTTAATTCTTAACTACCTAGCCAGCGTATTTGTGCTGGAGAAAACGAAGCCTATTTAGTGTTGCCTTATTCTGTATTTCCAAGCCACTTCAGGAAATTTGGTTTAAGGAGAGGAAGAACAGTTTCTCTTTGTTGCTTTTATGACAGTGGAAAAATAGCAAAAACTTTATTTACTATGATTATTTTGTTTCTTCACACAGTATGATAAGATAGTGCTTGGAGATCAAACCACTTGTTTCAGGACTATTTTAAGGGATCTCCTAGACGTGAAGGAACATATGTAGCATGTAGACCTAATGACATAAGACAAAATTATGTTGTCCTGTCATTTAAAACAGAGGACTTACAAAAGAGATCTTCTACTTCTATGCAATTTGATAAGTATACTGTTCCTAAACTAAGACAGTAGGTTATTAGTCTTGGCTGGTTTGTATTTTCTTGGCTGAGATGGTGCCACAAAACACTTTCCCTCTTAAATGAAAAGAATCAATGCATCTTGATGATCAACTTAGATAAATTACCATTTTTCTTACTTTTTGTGGAAAAATGAAAAAAGGAAAAAAGTTTTAGTAGATTTCTGGAGCTGGTATAGTCTTCTTCCTTTGAATGTGTGGATTAAAATAGTGACCTTTCCTGAATGTACAAGGGAGAAGAGAAGGAGAACTGTTGCTCACCTTTGGTTTCCAGTGTTCTCCCACCTGTTCACGCTGTAGGAAGTCACCAACATTCAAAGTCAAATTCCTAAAGTATTTGAGCATTTGAAGTCCACATTATAATGTTGGCCAGTGTAAGTGACTTCTATCCAGTCTTGGTGAAGGGGAGGATGGGAGGAAAGGAGGTGATACTGCATTACATTGGTAGTCAATTAGGATCATTCAACCTTACAGAATACATGTTTTTGATATAAACTGATACAGTACATCTTCCAGAAATACAGTTTTCACAGTGGGTAGAAGCTTGTGGGCAGGTATTAAAATCCCTGCACTGACCAGAAACTGTTGTGAACATCTGTTCCCTGACTACTTAAATTATACTTGGACAGTTTGATGCATCTCTGGCATCTATCCCACGTGCTAGCAGAATGAAAGTAGAAGAGAAGAAGAATGTAAAATCAGGAATCCTGTTAGGTTGTAATATTTCTGCACTTTCTATTTGCTTCTCTGCCCAGCAAATGTCACATCTTTGTTTAGCATCATATGACATCTTTTCTTTCCCTCTATTGTATTTGAAGCTGTCTGCTTACTTATTTTGTGTACATTACTTTGAGCCATGCAAGACTTTAAACTTAATTAAAAGGCATGACAATAGAAAGAGAGAGATTTTCATAGACATATCTTCTTGTGGAATGTCCTGTTGAGTTAAATCTACCCTACCAAACAATAATTTCTGAAATAAATGATTCTTCTATGAATCTCATCTTTCAGTACCATCTTCACTTGAATTCTACTGCATGACCTGTATCATGCTCAGGGGTTTTATATAGCCTTGGAAATTATGTTAGAAGGATGATTAGTTTGGTTGAAACTATTGTGGTGGCACACAGAAATGTGAATTGCCTTCAGCTTCCCCAGATATTACAGCAAAAGAACAATTAATTCCCATCCTCATGTTAAAGCTACACTTGCTCAATTTTTAGACTGTACTTATGCACTTGAAGTGTTATTGCAATGTGACAGATTTTCCATTCTGGCAAAAACAGTGATTTTTTAAAAAGTGAAAATCAAAGCCACTGCACAAATTCTAAACTCCATTTTAAAAGAGCAATAATATTGATTAAGTCAAAATTATTAGTGTTTTTAAGGGCCTTTTTAATCGCTGTTTGGCTCAAAGATATAATCTCATTTTGGCATTCTTGCATGAAAATGGATTGGTGCCTGAGGGTTGGCTTTCCACAAGAGTAATTTGGAATATGACTCATCTATCATTAGTTTAAGCACACGTGAAAATATAGACCTTGTGTTTTATAGCAGTGGAGAAGGACTATAACATGTAATAACAGGTGTACCTCGACTGTGTGGCCTTAGGAGATGCTCCAGATGATATTCTTCACTGCCAATGGCAGAGAAAGCCTTTTCTGTATATGCTGGTATAAATCTGCCCCATACATGAAAAGGAACACAGTGTGATTTCAGTTATCATACTGGGCACAAAACACAACTACTAGCTTGTATTCAAATAAAATTCTGTAATCCTTTCCACAAGCTCAGAGCTGCATTCAGCTGGGAAATCTGAGAATAGATTATGTGCCTTATGAGAAATGGAGTACAGTGAAAGACAGAATTATGTTCAACAAATATGTTAATACTGAAGATTTTTTTCCCCCCTGTGGGTAAAGGAGGAGATAACTGGCAAAAATCCTGGCCACAAAAGGCAACCAAAGTTTCTACGCTGAGATACACGTGCTAATTCTGTCAGGTATGCTATCTGTCTTCCCAAGCATTTAGGGCTTGCCAAAATCCCTTTTTGCCATTCCTCTCCCTGATTCCTCCAAATCTCTTCAATGCAATTCTTTGGTCTATTTTGCCATCAACTCATATATTGGTACACGTATGAAAATTGAGCTTAAATGCAAAATTCTTCCATATTGATCCTTCATAGAATCATTAATTTTTAAAGGCAAAGCTTGCTTCAATAAAAGGAAAAAAATTGCAATATATATAAAAGATGTAAATACTGTATTAAAAACCTAGAATCCTCTTTCCTCCTCTTCTAATCTGGATTTTTCTCTTTCTTGTCTTATATATCTGAGTGCCACACTTCCATAAATTAAGCACATCATATAGTTAAAAATGGAAGTAATAGCAAAAGTCATCCTCTTCCTTTCCTCAGTTTTTATGGCCAGTAACTAGGACCAATTAATGTAGGAAGATGTGTGTAAAGTTATTTTTTTTAGAAAAACTGAAGTTAAGCAGTTGTATTTTGGACTTTGTCTCTTCTGAGTGAAAGAAAACAGCTCCTTTCCTCTTCTGGAATGAGTTTTGTGCCTGAGAATGGCTAAACAGGTTTCCCTTACAAATCAGTACCCTCCAGTGGAAGCTAATGATCCTTGACTAAAAAGGAAAAAAAAATAGCACATATAAGGAAAAAAAATACATAAGAGGAAAGCTACAAGCAAAGCTACAAGCAAAGTATAAGGGATTTGCTGTGATTATTGCAATCAGTATGTGTTCCTTTTTCTGTCCATGGAAAATGCCCAGTAAATACTAAAAAGATCTCAGAATAACATTATCAGGGTATATGATATGAAGCGCATAGAAAAAAAAAATCCTCAAAAGCCCTCAGAAAAAAAACCCCAGCAAAACAGAGGCAGGGAATGGTTTCTATGTAAGAAGAGACAAGTAACCTAGCACTTTTGACATTGGAAAAGAGACACCTGAGAAGGGATATAGTAAATGAAGTTATGTATAGATTATTAGGCCAGCAGTGGTCATTACAAACTTGTGTAAAGTTAGTCACATCTCTTATCATCTCTAAGCATTTTGTTTCTCTGGAGGATTGAGACAGAAGCCAAGTGCCTGTTCATCTACATACAAGTTCCCAAGTAGATAACAGACACTCGTTTCTGTTAAAAAGGCACTTCTGAGCCTGCACAACTGCTATGTAACAGGGAAGGCTCTAACAAGAATGAAGGACTGGGTGGGGTTAGGAAGCTTGGTAGTTAGGTTTGCTGCCAGGCACTTAGCAGGACAGAAGATGCCTGACAGGACTGAGGCAGGCTGCAGAGCACCCCAGGTTTATGTACAAAATAGTGATGTACAGTCTCCTATGTGCAGGATGGGAACACATTTCTACAGCTGTTGCATGTCACAGTCCCTGGCTCTGTGATGAATACATTTTCTGGGGGTGGATGCCCTTCACATTTGGTATTGATATCAAGGAGGCAGCTTCTTTGGTGTATTTTCTCAGTTCTTTTCACTTCTGCATCTTTACTCAGGCACTGCTAGTAGGCTGCTTCTTGGAGAGGTCAATGAAGTAGCTGCACATGGTACTCACTCTTAGCTGTGTAGTGCTATCAGTTCTGTGAACAGTAAACTATCATCTCTCCTTAAAATTTCTGCAGGTATGGAGTAAAATGGAGAAAGGGGCAGAGTTGATGTGGAAGACAGGTCATTGTAATCAGCCCTTGAATTCAGCTAGAGAGGAGAAACTCAAGCCACCTCAGGACATTTCCATTTGATGTGTTTTTAAGTTGCTCCAGACAGCTTACACATGAAATATATTTATTAAATATGTTGTAAAAATTGTTCTTCAATTTTTTATTAGCCTAATTAAGTATTAATATCCAATTTACTTTATATCTCAAACTTCAAAATCTAAGTTTTTGCTCACTACAATTTATTACAAAGACTATTGTCGTAATTATTTTGGTATGTTGAATTAGTATGCATCATTTAAAATGTAAATAGTTTTATCCAGAATAACAATCAAAGATAGATTGGTGCATATGCAAGTTATGATCCTATCTCCAGAAGAATCCACAAACTTCCCATTATATATGTCAAGTGCACATAAAATATAAAAACCTGCAGTGGATCCTCACAGCTGCACTTGTGGTACCTGTACACTGTAATTTGTGTAGTTACTGCTCAAATGCAGTCAGAAAACCTCTGCTAGCTCTAGTGCAGGTACTTCGTACAGGTCTCATGCCTCTGTACCAGGTGTGGCAGCAGAGGATGCAAACCATGTCTTTTAAATGCTAAGATAATTACTTTGCAATTAGCTCCCTCTTACTGCTGCTACACAGCCAATGTTGCCCATGGTAGTTTGCTTAGAAATTCCACAAGCTGAAATCACCTTTGACAGCGGTTTATAGATCAATAGAAATTAGAAGGTGATATTGCTGTTATTTTTCTGAAGGGAAGAAAAAAGAAACACTGGAATTAACTAGCTAGGGAGAAACTGGGAGGCTGATGGACTGCACAAAGAATGGCCACTCAATAAATCTCAGGTCTAATGTAGGTTCTAGTGCACTCTTGCATGATGATTGTGTCACTTAACTCCTCTGAATCTGAATTTTCATGTTCTAAGATGGAAGTAATTATATGCAGCTACCATATAATATCCACAGGGAGATGTGCAATTGAAAAGTATTACTGAACCTATCAACAGAAAAAATGGGAGGTACTTAATAAATTTTAAGGCCAGAAGGGAACATCATGATCGTCTAACCTGTCCTACTGTGTTACTGAGGCCATAAAATTTCCTCCGTGTGATGTTTGAATTACTTCTGAAACTTGTAGTTTCAGAAACACATTCAGAAATTTTCTGCTCTTGATGAGAATACTTTTAGAATCTGTACCAGTTAAGTTTTTATAAAGGCAATAAATAGAAGCATATCTTTAGTATCCTAGGGAATACTGCGCTTCAAAACAGGAGGAAAAACCCATTTAAAACAGTGTAAAGATCTTCTTTAAAGCAAAAATCCACAGTTGTTGGAGTCAGTTGAAATATCTTTCTTGAATTAAATTAAAAATGTTAATTCTATTCCTTCCCTCTCTGTCTGAGCAGGGTGATCTGCTGGTGGAGATGGATGTCTCCATATGTACGGTGTGGGTCTCTCCAACAGCTGGGCTCTTACACCCAGTAGCTGTCCCTGGGTCCCAGTCTCCCCTGTTTCTGGCACTTGGACATAAGAGCCCCCAAAGCTGTAGCTTCATTCCAGCTGGTGGGACAGATGCTCTTACACACACCTGCGCTGGCACACACAGCACACCCACTGGGCCTCCCTCCTGGAACTGAGCTTAGCCACGCAGTTCATGCAGAAGCTGCTCTGGGTTACCACTGTCCCCTTCCTCCCACCTCACTCCCAGAGACACACACACCAGTGCCCACCCACCCCAGAGTCCCTCACCCAGGAAAAGAGTTAGACAGAGGTTTAGCAAGAGGACAGGACACATTTCACTAATGGGGTGCAGGGCACAGCCAAGATGAGTGTGCTGACCAGCCCCTGTTCATACATAACTGATCCCTTTAATTGACTTACTCTTCTGTCTTTCTATGTGTGTTCCTTCCCAGATCACCTTGATCCTTTCCTTTCTCCACCTCTAGTTCCTGCCCTAAACATCCCATAATCAGTCCTATGCAATCTTGAAATGCTCTTCCTCTGCATCTCACAGTGCAGAGAAGTGCCCTGGCAGTGGCCCCCTCAGTGTGGTGGGTGAGCTGGAGAGCAGCTTCCACTGCCTCATGGGGATGGATGTTCTCAGTCCATGATGCTGAGGCGCTCCTGTGGCAGTCTGGGAGAAGCTGGTGAGGAGTTTTTCCACCTGCCTTGAGCCCTTGTGTATCGCCCTGTTCTCTTGGTATTCTTTCTAAGCCTTCTGTAGTTCACATATTTTGGAGTCAGTTTCTCACGGATTTTCATGTAAACAAAGCAATATTTCTGTAACTATCTATATTGTTTACATTCTTCTCTTTAGGAGGGACAATTGATGGACAATTTCTCAGACCAGTAGAATTGAAGAGGTTGAACCTCAGTCTTCCAATGTGGTCTCATTTCTGGAAATCTATATAAACTGAAAGGGAAAATTAAACCTCCTCTTTTCCCTCTTTGACTCAGCTGTGGTCTGCATCTCTCTTGTGATGGTAGTGCATCACTTGTGCTCCTTCATGGATGTGGACATGGGTCTTCCACGGGTTGATGGCTGAGAGGGGCCTGGCATGAGGAGGGGCGGGGTATAATTTGAACACCCCCTCCTACTCCCCCTCCTACTCCCCCTCCTACCTTTGTGTCTCTGTGTTCTTCTCTAGGTATGCAGTCAAGCTTTTTATCCCATTACTTAACAATTGTATTATTGGAATGCATGGCAAAATCACTTTTTTTCCTCCTCATGTTTCTTTTCCAACAAGCAGTTTTCAAATTACTTAAGTGACGGTGAAACATTTCCTCTTGGGAAAATCCATATTAAAATATTAAGTGGGAATATTTCCAGCTGGCCTCTTTTAATAGTTTTTGTGGTGAAGATTTGTACCTTATGAAAATACTTAAACAGCATATAAATCCTCCTACCTCCCACTTGTGCTCCTAATAGGGAAAATCAGCTCACTCTGCACTAGGCATCTTTGCCAATTATTTTAGGATGGAGAATCTCTGTCTGGAGATTCTCCAGTCATTCTGTAGTTTATAGGGTGAATCTATACCTTAAGTAAAGTGAATGCCCAGATTTGAGATGGCTAAAACCAGGTAAGATGGTTCCCATTCTGCATGTAATTTTGGAGGAAAAAAGTGGATATTTTTTGCTACAATCAACTGCTATGTGAAAATATAGAATGGTTTCTCACATAATTTCCAGAAATGTTTAGACTAAAAATGTCTGATCAAGCAGCTGCATTTCAGGAGGTCCAATAGCCCATAAAAATAAACACTGGAAAATGATGCACTGATTTCTGTACCTTTTATGACTTGTAGCTGTAAAAGTCTATTTTTATTTTTTTTTTTGTCCTGCCCGTTGTCCTGCAAGGTATTTACCAATAAACAGATGTTGACACTGCTATGGATTGCACTGCACATATGGCATGAGAGACAAAAAATCCTGGTAAACCTCATACCACAAGTTTAAAATTTCTGCGTCACCCATTTGTCAGCCATTGCTCCTGAGCACAGCTGATTGGGACCAAAAGTGTTTCTTCTCCAGGCAATGTCCTTTCTTAGTCCTGCATCTCCAGGTACACTCTTCTCCACAGCTGATCTTACCTCAAATGCCTGTGCCACAGGGATGTATTTTGTTATGTGGAATGGTAGATGGGAAATAGTGCAGTGATGGTAACTGGAGACTTTTTTATCAGTCATAACTAATATTTTCTTCCTTAGATACCCTACCCCATTCCTTATATTTGCCACCTTGACAAGGTTTAGAATGATCAGGCAAACAAAAACTTTCTCAATTCTCTCTGCATCTTCTTGTTCAAGATTGACAGATATAATAACATCAAATAAAACTAGAATGGGTGAGAAACACTGTTGTAAAGTTTAACTGTGGTTTAAAGCCAGCTGACTAAATAGCAATGAAGAGAATTTTGCCAATTATCTCAGTCCCTAGCTGATTGAAAGATTTAATGGGAGTATCATCTTTGCTATAAATACAGAATTACTCTTCTGACATATAGAGAGAAGTTGCAGGAAGTATGCTGTATTTTTAGCAAGTTTAATTTAATATTGAAAAATGTTACTTCTTGAAATATTAGGTATTTTATATACAGTTGTATAATTGAGAACTGTGATTATCACAGCAAACGTAATCTGATTATGAATCTTTTTTTATCTTTTATAGATATAAGTCTAATGTAAGAGCATGACTATATGAGGTATTTGACTTCTGCCAGGAAAAACAAACTAGAAGGGTACAAAGATAAGTGAGGTTGGTAACAGGATCTGTGCCCTTAGAAAATCGTAACCTCTTCTTGCTGCAGTGCTTCCTCTGGCTTATATAAAGCCTGGTCCTGGCACACCCTGCCTGTTCCCCTGCCAGAATTTGGGGTGGCTGGAGTCCACCACAGCTGCCAGATGAGTGCATTGCACTGAGACAGGGAAGGCATTTCCTCCACCAGCTCCATTTTCTGCCAGCACAATGCAGAGGGGAGGCATGAGTCACCCTGCTCACACTTCCTGTATGAGTTTGATTAGCTTTTTTTTTGTGTGTGTGTAATTTAATTTTTAGAGAAGATGTATAATGGTCTGTGTTTTCCAGAGTAATAGGTTACTTTGCCTGTTCTCAGCTTCTTGGCTGAAGTTGGTAAAACTGAGTCTTCAGATCCCTTCTAGAAACAGACCCACTTTAAGGATGACATCAGGCATGTGCCTTGGTTTAAAAAATGCTGGTTGTTCTGTCTTTTGGAGGGTATGAGAAGTATGCATATATTTATAGCAAAATCCTCACCTTTTGTAGTCTTTACTGTTTTTTCTAATTTAAAAAAATATGCGCTACTCAGAATGTTTCCCAAAATCATTACATCTCAACATTGCTGTTAAAATCAGTACGTGCTTCTTTCTAAAATATCCCCTATTTCTAAAATCCATATTCCTGATGTTTGATATTCCTCTTGGCTTGTAAAATAGAAAATGATCTTATGGGACACGATGCAATGCAGACTGCAAGCAGCCTAGTCCCTTCAGAGTAATGAAGAAATGAGGAGTGTGGGCTGATGATATTTGGCCCTGCTTGTGCTGGGTCCTGGTCTTACACGTAACGTGTACAGAGAGGTATTTTAGTTTGGGTTTTATTTTTTTGGGTATTTTTTTAAATAGTTGTTATTATTTTATGGTTTGGTTTGGTTTTTTTCTTTTGTTTTTCCCCCCTTTAGAATATTTTGATGTTTTCTGGGTGAGACTGCTATATACCTCTGAAATCTGGCTACTGCACAGGTCATGTAGCTATTTACATTACATTGCAAATTCTACCCATTTTAGAAATATTTGGAGTACATATGCTGCCATGTAATTAAATAATGATGGTTCCAGTGGAAGTGTTGTGCTCTACAAGCTCATAATATCACTTGAAAAGAACATTTTTGAAGACGATGTACTCCAAACAGTGTGGAGAATATTATATATTTTCACAATTTATTGAACTTCATTTACATAATTCAGTTTTTTAAGTCCATAAATACTTATCTATTTGCAAATGCTTGACATCATGATGTGACTATATCAGTTCTCATGTAGCCTAATGAGAATAAAAGAAATTAGAAATCAGAGCATTAACTCTAGAAGAGTCAAAAGAATTTTATAAAAATTCCCAAGAAAATATGATATGAGAAAAGAAAATTGGACACATTTAGAATTAAATCTGACATGCTATTCTCAGTCCACCCCACTGTGTCTAGGAGCTATTGAACAGTGGATGTTTTGTGATTGTTTTTCCAGAGTGAATCTCATTTTCAGGAAAGGTTCTGGGCTGACACAACCAGTATGCAAAAGGTATGTTCTTCTTAAAAATGTTTCACACATGAACTGTAGGAAAATCAAGAAAAGTATGAGCTGCTGAGCATCCCTTTCATCTGGGAACCGGGTGGAGAGAAGGACATGCAGCGCTCCACAGGACAGACTTTCTCTTTGTTTCCTTTTAATTCACTTGTAGCTTTTTGTCATTGTATCAAGTTCTAGATAAGAAAGTGATGAGGTTTCCTTTCCTCTCTTGCCCATAATTGTTGGATTTGTGGGAATTTCTACACCTCACATCTCCAACTTGGGAACAGAAAGGGTCCTTAACACTTAATCTCTCATGCACACCTTTTGTGGGGTGAAATATTTTGTCTAAAAAACATCTTGTTACAGGCCAAGGAAAATCAAACAAACTTGGGGCACTTCCCATGAAAAATTACAAGGAATCAACATCCTGGAAATGCATTTGTTCACTTTTGTTTTCTAGTGCAAAAGAGCCAGTTCTCTGAAATGAAGAAGCAGAAGATTTAGCTAATTTCCCTCTGAATGAGGTTTTTGTCTTTGCTAAAAGCACAAGGGAGTTTTTGCACTGATCTCTTTGAAAGACCAGGGTCTTCTACAGAATGCATTGTGATCAAAATCAATATTAAACCTTTGCCCACTGGGGTTTGTGAAGGAGTTCAAGAAATAAAAATCTATTTTCCTAGTAGAGAAAATAGAAAGCACGAAAAACAGTCCAAAATAAGATTGTAGAGTTTCTCAATTGAAATTTAACAGAAAAAAAAAAAATAGATTAACTGTAACTGCCCAATGTAGATGCTTACTTGAGATATGAAGGCAGTATATTCTTCTAGCTGTATTTGGGATATCTTTCCAAAAAGGCTTTATCCTCTCCAGTAGACAGCAGCACAAGTGCAGCATTGCATTCTACAGCTGGAAAAAGCAAACAAAAAGCTTCTGTAATTGGATGCATACATTATTGCAATGGAAGGAGACCCTCTTGGCAGTGTCTCTGTGGCAGTAAAACAATATTACAGCCAGGAGCAGCTCTCTTCTTTTCTGATCCACTCCATCTTATTGATACAAGCCTGGATAATCAAGTTGTATATGAAGTGGGTGCATCAGTTGGAGTTGCAAGCATCATTTAAAATACTTAGTTAGTTGCATATTTTACATATTGCTGTACTGTAATTATGCAGCTGTATTATGCTTCTCATCCAGAAATTCCTGGAAACCTGAAATTGCTTGTTCCTTGTTGTGGCCACAGGCTGTTGAAATTCAAATGAGCTTTTCGCTCAGCTGCAATTGTAGTAAGTCTGCAGGCCAGCCTCTGATGCTTGGTTTGGAGGCAGGAGACAACTCTTGTTAAGGAATGTGTGTTTGCGTGTATAGGTACTACTGAATGATAGCTAATCATCTGAAAGGAAGGCTCTTTAAGGGAGTGATGCCTCGCCAGGAGAATAGGAACAATTCTGGGCTACATCCTTAGAAGTAATGAATTCTCATTTCTTTTCAATCTAGCGAATGCCCTCTTTAAAGGTTAATTCTTAAATAGTCACTTGGGAACAGACATCTCCTTCAGTCTGATCTCTGAGAGTCAAGCAGACTGCTAAGAAACTTCAGTTTGTCTCTTTCTTTGCCTGATGGCCCTTTGCTTCCGATTAAAACTCTGATAAAGGTGATTTCAGCTGCCTCATCTCCTGCATATTCTGTAGTTGCTCAGTAAAGGAATGAGCTCAAGGAACTAAACAATAACAAACTGATATCTAGGCAAGTTACACAGCTTTTTCTGAATTCCTTACTCTTATGTGAGATAGTGAGGCAAAAAGCGCACTTTTTTCCTATATCATTCCGGTGGCGCAAAGACTCTGAGGAGACAATTGCCTTGGCTAAGCAAAGGACCATAAAGGCTGTTGGGATGATACACTATATTATCATTGTCTCTTATTCAGAGTGATCTGGCTGAAGGCTGAGTATCAACTAAAGTATGTCTGTGACAATCAGAAAGGATGCTGTCCTTGTTCTATGGCCCTCACGGACCTAGATAATTACACCCATCTCACATCCACAGCTCTGAAATTCTTGCAAAGATAAAACAGAATGAAATTATTTTGACACTGTTCATTCATCTGTATGAGCATGGAACAGGAAGATTTGACAGGAAAATACGTCAAGAGACATATGATAAACTAATACTATCCAGATGAATGCAAGTGCTGCCTGAAATATAGAGATGGTGGATAAATTACTTGAAATGAGCCTTATTGATTCCACTCTGTGTTGATGGGGCATATCTAGAAGAGGAAGTTTCATTTAAACACTTGGTCACTGCAGTAATTGATTGAGCCCTGGGACAGTTTATGTAAAGGACTGGCTCTGATTCTTTAGGAGCTGGTGACTCTCTTAAATATGAAGCATGTTAATAGCAGAACAGCTAATTTATTATAATGGAATGGAAAAATACCATAGCACCCTTGTGGCCCAGATAATGTAGCAGCAGGTTACTGCTCTGATGAATAGGGTTGTTGATCAGTAGATGGTAGTGCTTTCTAGTCTTAGAAGAGAATAGATCAATTTCTTCTTCTTTATGAAGTGCTGCCGAGAGCTGTGGACATTTACACCTGAGTTAATCACCCCCAGAACAATCCAAGCACTACAGTTATTCTTAGCTGTTATTTTTCTTGCTATATAAATAAGCAATTAATTTGTAAACCAGGAAATATAAGAGAAATTTGATTTCTGCTTCTATACCTTGGTGGTATTTCTATAGGCTTCTACTGCTCATATTGCATTTAAGGACGAGAGAGGAAAGGCTGTCTCCAGTGGGCTGGTAAGGCTGCAGATGGGAAAATGTGGGGCTTCTAGGCTTAGTGAGCTGTATTTGGGTGGGCAGCCCAGAGAAAGGCTGGGGTTCAATAGATGGCACTCTTCCCTCAGAGTCTGCTTCATCCATGCCGAGGTTGAGCTGGTGTGGAGCTGAGAAAGGGACACGAGCTCAGTGCCCTCTAAATTGTTGCAAACACAGTTTCCAAACTCTTTACACAGTTCTGGGAGCTGCTGGTTGTAGACCTAGTGCTCCACCAGCATTGTTTAGAGATACCAGTTACAAACCCCTTTTTTTCTGGCATTCTGGCCCCACAGCTCCCTGTTTGCCTTTACTTGATTTTTAGAGGTGACTTGTATCTGAGCACACAGAAGAGCACAAGAATGGAGCATACAGCTGATCCAGCTCTGATAGCAAATCTCTCCCAGTTCTCTCAACCAATATCTGAGATTTCTTACAGTCAGATTTCATGGTAGACAAAAAAATGACATAGAGACAGTGTTGATGAATGCCCTGAACAACTTTTTTCCTGGCCATCACCAAGGAATAGCTTTATAATAGTATTACTGAATGAGTGACATTTAAGATGATACACTATGCTTTGCATAAAGATGACTCCTAACATAAAAATCAATGTCTGGATTTTATTATGTCATTTAGTTTAACTCTTGATTTTCATTAATTTGGGAAATGTTGCACTCCCAGCAGATACTCAAAAAGGAAAAGGCAGCTTTGTCCTATATTGCAAGCACATAAATAACAAATCTCCCCATGCCAAGATTCAGGACTATTTTCAGAGGGATCCCTGCTGTTCTCACTGCCCCTACCTTCACTGTGGAAATATCTTCATGATTTAAGAATACTTCAATAATTTTCTGTAACAGTCATTTCTTGTGGTCCCTCCTGATCTCACTTCCATGCTCAGCCTGTGTCATACTTAAGAGCTTACCCAAGGCTTTCTTCAGCTGAAAGAAAGGTGAAGCTGCACCCTATTTCCTTTCCTTACAATTGCAGATGTGCACTGAGGTGGTCCTGCACATTAGATTATGAAGAGAAAACACAGCTGGAAATGAGGGTGACTATTCTACAGTAAATTCTGATTATTCCTTAATGTCACACTAACATCTGACTGTGATCCAGCTTGTGAAAAACATCCTGAAAATTGTTTAGGGAATAGAAAAAAAAATGGTTTTAATAAATGTCTTGTTTCTATAAGACCAAATGCTTTGATGACATTTTCTCTAGAATAGTTTCAAAATTGTGAGGTAAATTTATATTAGATATTAGGAATAACTTCTTGACTGGTAAGCAGGATGAAACTCACAAAAAAGAAAAGCCTTGTGAGACTAGATTAGACAAAGCTCTGCCAGGGATGCTCTATTTAAGTTGATTGTACCTAAAAAGCAAAGGAATGGACAGTCAGTTGCTGTCTTCAGGCAACTCCCAGCCTGTCACTTCTGAGATACTCTGCAATAAAACACATTACCACTAGCAGTGAAAGAAAATGCTCTGAATTTCTCAAAATGAAATGTTTCAGCCATATCGAAAAGGAATGAGTAGACTATTTTTGTAAAATCTACAGATAGAAACATTCCTGCAAAAGTGCTTTGATTTAAGTAGGACACAATCTTCCATCACAATTTTTTTTAACCAGTTTTCCTCTTCGTCTCTTTGGGCAGTGCTTTGTTACACAACTGTAAGTTTCACCAGAAGTTCTTCCAGTGGTCTGTTCCTTGGGTATTTGCTAGAGGAGTGTTTTCACAGTTCATGTGTTTCCTGGTCCAATGTGTTTGGATTGCAGCTCTGCAGGACCTCTTGTCTGATTCACACCAGTGTGCAGCACACTGAGGGGAAAGGTCCTTGCAGCAGCACATACATTGCAAGAGAGAGGGAGGCTGTGCTGTTTTAGGTTTAGGTCATTGACAGAATCCAACCCAGCAAAGGCTATGTCTGCATTTGCAAAACATTGTTTGTGTCCTGAAAACTTCAGCCAAGAAACTGTCTGTGTGGATCTAATTGCAGGTCAAATTGACAAACAACAGCATGTGCTTGACTCTCACCATTAATCTAACTTTATATTGTCTGTAACCAGAAGCCATGGCCCTTTATCAGAGGGTTTTACAGGCTATGTCTATAATAGTAAATAAAACAGGCAGAGGCCTTGTCTTGAGGCCAGTTGGTGCTGCATGGTGTGAGTCCAGCCAGGAGGAACTCTGCTTGCCTTCTCCCATAAATCAGGACTGCCACATCCAAGCTATCACTGCAGAGAGGCCTCTGCCATTGCTACCCCTGATCCCTTCCTAGGCAATGTTTGAGATAGCAAAGCCAAAACCAGTGTTAGGGACTGTGGTAATAGTTGGGGAATGCTACTGTTGAATGGAGACTTATAGACCAGCACTTGGCCTGTATCCTGACCATCTTTAGTTGATTTCTATAGCTGTAAACCTGTGAAGCCATACAGACTCTCTGTATTTTCTCCTCTCAGCATTTTCCTAAGGTAAGGAAGGGCTATACTGATTTTCCACACCTCCCTACCTGCACAGGTAACACACAAAGAGGTGGTGTGGCTTGCCCAGGTTTATACAAAGATCTTGTAGAAAAGCTGGAAAGCCTAGGCCAGGCTCCATGTCATACCAGACCACTACTGTTTAAAAAACGTGCACTAACAGAACTCTGTTTCATGCAAGGATTTCTTTTGTCTGTTGTGGCAATGGGTAGGGACTTCAAAGAATGTGTACTTTAAAGTGTTCTAAACAATATTTTTAAAACCAAATGTAACCTCACAATACATGGGAAACAATGAATTTTTAAACACACTTCTCCCCTTAAAATTTTGATAAGATAGAGTATTATTTTTTGCCTCCTGTTTGTTTATAGTGGAAAATTTATTTTAATTAGGGTGGCAGCTCCTCACCCCCCAAATGTTCCATAATTATCAGCTAAAAGTGCAGAATCAACAGAAAAATCTGTTTTATTAATTGCTCACAAACATAAATCGTTCAGACAATACAACTCTACTTCCTGCTTGGGCACTTATCCAGGCAGAGCTCCAGCTGAGATTTATTTCCTTTTCTGTAATTTTAATTGAATGTGCTGCCACAGATACTGTGCACAAATACTAGGAGCAGTAACTGACTTAATTACATTTTTTTTCCTTGGAAAAACGTGACTTTACACACCCCCTTAATACAACCACAGTTCCCGTGTAATCTCGCTCCCTTTCTCACTTTGGGTTTTGACAGATGGGCTGTGTCAGACTGAGCAGCCTGCTCCGAGGTTGCCCCGCTCTGCCCTGGAGCGGGGAGCCAGGAGCCTCAGCCGGCGGCTCCGCGCCCTGGAGCCCCGACCGGCCGAGGGCGGGATCCGTGCTGAGCGGCAGGTACCTTTGTCTCTCATGCCGTTGTTTCGGGAAGGCTGGCTTTGGCGAGAAAAGCGGGGTGGACAGATGGGGTGATAATGCCCTCAGCCACATTTACTGGTCTGTCAGAGCCCCCGGCTTCCTCTAACAGCATTGCAGCACTGCCTCCACACTTACAAATTTTCTGTTTCAGTAATATCAGCACCAATTTCCCTGGGGCAAACTCCAAGCCACTGCCCTGTCGTCTACCATGTGCACACCCAAATGTTCAAAAAACCTTAGCTGGACTCCCCAAGCCATGCTGTGAAAAAGCATTTGAAAACTGAATTCCTCATTTTTACCTTATGATATTCAAACTGTACAAGAATAAAAGATAGCAAGTTTGGTTTTTTTTTTTTTTTTGTACATTTGGTAGTGGGTTTTTTGCTATGATTAAGCTGAATCTTCAATTATTGGCTTGAATTCTTAGGGACACAGTGAACTCCTTCTTCCAGGACTTCCCTGAGACACTGGCCCGAGGCACTGCCAGAACAGTGCATGTTCAAGCTGTGGTCCCACAGCAGTGCCACCGCCAGGCTCTGCATGGAGGACAAGGAGAGGGTTTTATCAGTAGATTGAGGGTCTGTGATTGCCCCCTGGAGCAGGGGTGACATCCCTTCTTCCCTGCGGGAAAGAGAAGGCAGAGAGGAACAGCATGGGGCTGTGGCAGAGCGATGTTGCTGTCGGGGAACTGTGTTCTCTCTGGTGGTGAGGGAGCTCATCATCCTGGTCCTTGTTAGCCCGGTCCTGTGGAAGCAGAGTGACAGCCACTGTCATCTCAAGAGACTAGCCTGCCCAGAAATTCTGCTCTTTGGCACAGTCAGCGTCTTCTCTTTATATATGTGACTTGCTGCCTCTTCAGACTTGCAGCTCAGTGTGTTGGTTTTGATCATTAGAGCCTCTCACTGTCTTTGTGCATTACTCTGTTCTGCTGGGAATTGTTTTCAGTGAGAGTCATCTGCTCTGGAGCTGATCCCAATCTCAGTCACAGATAACATCAGTGAAATGGAAGGTCCAGACATAGAATCAGAATCAAGAAATAATGATTTATAGAACTCTTTGACAGATCAGTATATGTCAAGATATGTCAGAATATGTTAATGCGACTTCCATAGACAGATTTGCTGAATGTCCATGGCAAATCATATTTTGTTCTTGGTAAAGATTTACCTTTTTAATGTGTGTTGTATTTACTTGTGCAATAAGTGTTAACTAGCAGATATATTTATTTCATTCTATATCATGTGTCAAAGAGCTATTTATTCACAGTACAGTGATCATAAATTCAATTTCCTTAGTGATTTCCCCTGTGTGCATGAACTTTGGTTTATGTTCAAATTCTTTTCCCTGTTAGATCAAATTATTTGTCTTCAGGGAAGATGAGTGGACTGAAGTGACACACTAATATTTGTGATGGAAATCTGAAAAATGACTGCTTTTGTGATTATTTACAAGGCAGATATTGGAGAACTGTGTGTTCATTATGTTGTGCTGAAATTATAGGCTCAAAAAATCTGGCTTTTATCCATAGACATGGAATGGATCATGTATTAATTCCAACACTTACAATTGAGTATCAGGAGGAATATAGATGGAGGAAGAAATTCACAAAAAACTCCTTAAAACATAAGGTTTTTTCTAAGATTTCCCTTCTTCATGTGGATATTCTGCTCCATAGTCTTGTGACTCTGGAGACATGCCTTAGATCACTTCATTGTAATATCTTGTGTTGAACTTAGCAGTGTTCATGTGAGCAAAGGAGAGTAGGACTAGCCACTTGGGGTTTCAGTATCTGGTGTCAGGTTGTTTGAGGAGAAAAATCATCTGTTCTTACACATTTTATTCTTTCACATCCTTAATTTCTACTCTGAAGAAGGATTTCTGAAAGTATAGTAAGTGTCTGGGATTTTTAGACTAAGAAATATAGAAAAGGGAAAAGAAAATTTTATGCCTTAAGGCATTAAAATATTTCCTTGTTTTTCAAGAGCAAAGAAATTTGACTTATAAAGATGCAGGTTTATATGAGGTTGCAACCATATATGAGGCTGTACAAGCAGGATGTGAATGATTTTGTTAAAGATGTTGGCAAATCCACAGACCCAGTAAAGTGCAATGCTCCTTGCCCTGCAACCTGTTGGGAGTCATGCTGTGCTCTGTCTCTCTTTGAGAAGGAGTGGCTGACAGGACTGTGTTTTCACTTTATCTGTAACTCTTGTTATTTTTTTAATACTGGAGTACAAATGTGAGCTACATTTCAGTATTGTCTTGGCTGTGTGTTCTTCCTGGGATGCAGTTCTTTGTCCATGGATGCGTTATGTTTGCTGTTGTAATGGTGTTTGGGGGCTGTGATCAGTATCTGCTCAGCTGTGCCAGATGCTGTTGCAGTTGCAGAGTTCATAATAATTGTAGAAGTGAGTCTTTGCAGGTTTGAGGGACTTGCAGGTGAGACTTGCAGGTTTGAGGCTAAAGCCTTGTTCCTTACTGAGCAAAGAAAGGTGAAAATCTTCTGGAGGTAAAGTGGAGCATTAAGTAGCCCATGGCAACAGCAGTGCTAGTGCAGGACATGGGCAAGGGTGCTTGAGTTGAGGTTAGAAGCTGAAGGTACTCTTGTTCCTTTCCACACTTCTGGCAAAATGATGGTGTTCAGTTCCAAAATGTGACTGCCTAAGAAAATTCAACAACTAAAAGAGCAAAGCAGTATTTTCTACAATTTCACCTTTATTTTGTTGCTGTTCTCTGCATTCATCCTTTGATTGCTCCTACACTGAGTGACTGCAAAAAAGAACCAACCAACCCCTAGCAGATCTAGTAATCTTTTTTCTTGCTTTTTTAAAAATCCTGCTTAACCAAGATAAAAAAGTGAAAGGCATACAACAGAGGAACATGACAGCTCAGGAGAGGAACAGGAAAGGTTTTCATGTAAAACAGCTTATTTTGGATTGACACAGGAATTGATTGTTTTAACGACTGGAAAAGTAAAGGATGCTTGAAGGCAAATAATGTGTTTTTTGATACATATAATGTCTGCAACTCATGTCTGGTAGGAGTGTTAGGATCTGATTCTGTGGGAAAACTCAGGATGGACAGTGAAGTTCATCTCAGATTTTTAAAGCTATATTGACTCTTTTGCTCTGGTGCTTTATGACAACATAGTGACAATCATTTTGGCATCCATGTATCCCCTAGACTTTTCTAACATGGTCTAAGTGGTCGGCAGTTTATTAATGTTCCCATAGTGGTGCCATTATGCAGCTTGTTTCTGTGCTGATTTCCTAAGTAGGACATAGCAAATTTTGTGGTGGCAACTCTTGTGGCAAGGGCTGAGTGAAGTGTGTCACACCATGTGAGTTAATTTGGTCTAACAGCAGTTCATTCCCCAGACAAATAAGAAAAGGCACTGGTGTGTGCGAAAAAGAGTCTTGAACTATGTTCCTTTAATGTTGTTATAACAGTGTGGTAGTGCTTTTAAAAAGGGGAAAGAAATTAAAATTCATAAACTTAGGGATTGCATGGCAAACCTGGCATAAGAATTGTAACAGTTGCTTAATGCACTTGTTTTAAAATTACTAAGGAAACTTAAAGGATACTAACTATTAGCAAATTATTTACTCAAGGTATCTCAAAATGCATGGTCATGATAGATTTTGCCTTAGCTGCTTCCTAATGACCAGCAAGATCTTTGTTTTCTTATTTAAAGTTTCTCTGAATAGTTCACCATAATATCAAATAATTGTTGCTGAAGGGTAGTTAATGACCCAATATATAGCTATTGTAGCAAAATGATGTCCGTTAAGGAAGAAGTCTTTAAAAGAGTAATTAACCGGTTTTCATGGAGCTCCAGCTGGTGGAAGTGCAGCTCTTATCCTGGTATTTATTTAAGCACATTTTAGGAGCAATTTAAGTCAGACATTTGTTTGTCTCTAATGGACACTGGAAGTTTTCCACCACTGAACAAACAGATTTTCACAGTTCTAGCTGTTGTGTTCCTGAGCAGTGTTTCTCTTGAAAGGGTTTCCTACCAGCTGTGGACTTACAATTTATTATGTGATGCCGAAAGTCTAATGTCTTAGTTAACAGGCTGTTAATTATGTTAATGGTGCTTAGGAAAAGATTATTATGAAATTTAGTTAATAGTCCTTTGCAGTGCAAAAACATTTTAATATAAAGATATGAAGATTATCACCATGGTGTCTCTTAGTGAATGAGAATATGAAGAGATGAAAAGGATATGTTGCTTACTGCAGAAACCTTACAAGAAGAAAAAGAAAAATTTCAAAATAAATAATTTAATTGGAGTCATGATACAGGTCTTGCTACACCCCATCCAGCCTCTGGTGCTGTTATGTTTTGTTGCATTGTCACTGACAGTCTTTCAGAATATGATGGCATTCAAGGTGTAAAATCTGCATAAGAATAGAAGTAATGAGAATGAAAATCCCCAAGTTAAAGCCATGTCATGACATATTTCCCTGCAAAGAATAACATAGGCATAGATTTCCATGATGAATAATGTGCTAATAAAGTAGTGTTTGTAAAACTGGATTGAATGGAGTGAATTAGAGAGGGTTTAATAAGACATATGATATTATTATGGAGCTTATTTGTGCTTATTTGCAAGTCCTTGATATATTTGCACTTGGAAAATGTAGTACATAGTGGCAATTCTGGTGTCTCTTGAAAGAAGTGAAAAGCCCATGTGAAGATGTCCATGAGAAAACAGCAGTTAGTTCCACAAGGTAAAAACCCACAGTGTTTGTTATCTTATATATGCAATGCACATCTTTATGTAGAGTGGTAAGCCAGGTGATTTTAATCCGGATGTATTAATTTTTTTAAGTTATTCAAACTTGGCACATATACTCTCTGTCAATTAGAAAAATCTAGTGTTATAAAAATGTACTTTATTAAGAATTTTCTTTAAACTAATAGTTTCAGGATTTTCAAGAAAAAGAAGGCAAACTAGTTTCCCTGTCTTGCTACCCTCAAATCCTCCACCATGCCTTGAGGTTTCAAACAACAAATCAGTATTTATTAGGAATCAGTAAGTGGGTATTATACTTAGCAGGCTATAAACTAGAAATTTACAGGTTGGACCTCTGGATATAGAATCACAGAATGGTTTGGGTTGGAAAAGTGTTTAAGGATCATCTAGTTCAAACCTCTTGTTATGGGCAGGGACACCTTCGCAGGGACCAGGTTGCTCAAAGTCCCATCCAACCTGTCCTTGAACACTTCCAGGGATGGGGCGTCTACAGCTTCTCTGGGCATCATGTTCCAGTACCTCACCACCCTCACAGAGCAGAATTTATTTCTAATAGTCTAAACCTACCCTCTTTCATCTTAAAAACATTCCCCCTTGCCCTGCCACTACATGCCCCATCTCTCTCAGCCCGTCCTCATAGGAGAGGTGCTCCAGCCCCCTGACCATCGTTGTGGCACTCCCCTGTGCTTACAGCAGGATTGGCTACAGAAGGTTTCTCAGAGTCATGATCACATGTCTTTTGAATATCTGCAAGCGGGGAGATTCCAAAACATCTCTGGGCTACCTGTTCTGATGTTTGACCAACTTCATAACCAAAAGTCTCTTACTTAGATGGAATTTTCTACATTTTTGTGGCCGTTTCCTCTGGTCCACTGGAGACAACTAAGAACAATGTGGCTTTGTCTTCTTTACACCCTCCTGTCAGGTGTATCATTGATAAGATTCCTTTGATGCATTTCTTCTCCAAGCTGAACAGTCCCCATTCTTTGAGCCTTGCCTTGTGTGAAAGATGGTACAACCTTTTAATCACCTTTGTATTTCTTTGCTGAATGCACTTCAGTGCATCCATGCCTGTCTTCTACTGAGAGCCTAGCAGTGGGCACAATACTTGACTGTCTCACCAGGGCAGAGTAGAGGGGAAGGATCGCCTCCCTTGACCTGCTGACAACATTGCTAGTACAGCTTGGGAGGCTGCTGGCCTGATTCACTGCAAGGGCACATTGCTGGTCCGTGTTCATCCTGGCTTCCACAAGGGCACAATGGCCCTTTTATGGCAAGCAGCTTTCTGTTCATGCCCCATGCTGGTGCATTAAGTTATTCTTATACTTGAAATTAATTTTTAAAAAAAACCTAAAAGCAAGTATTTCAGGCTTTCTCTTCAAAACAATACTCCTGCTTTTTTGGTTTTTTTTTTTTTTCCTCCATTAAAGGTCAGAACAGTAGCTAGGCTTCAGCAATATGGTAAATCATTACTGAGAACACCAAAACAGCCTTATGTATAACCTTACATATGCCATAAGGAAGCTTGGAATCAAAATATGTAGAAATACAGAAGGATTGTGATAAGCAGGTGAAATGAGAAAAAAAGACATGGATGATTGTATACTCTAGCCAGTTTAAATTATATCTCTTACTTTTATATGGGGGTTCTGTTGTAGGTTTTGTTTTTTTAAGAATTACTCTAATAGCACAGCATAAGTTGCCCAGTTTTCATATTAGACATTGTCTTTCAGGTTCAGCTGAAGAAATGCAAAGGAATCAGTGATATAGTCCTAAGGCCTGTTCTTGGATATTTGGAGGCAGAGCTGGAGCTGGTCCTAGGCATTTTTGAAGGCCAAAATTGCAGTTGACAACAGCTGGAAATGCACTCACTACAGTCATTGTAATTGAAGCTGTGAACAAGAAGTGAGGGAGGCATAATTTTCTTTGGATTTGCCGCTAACTTTGTCATGAGAAAACTTGGGCAAGTAAAGGCACTACAACCATGCACCAGACATTTCACATTTTGTTGACACACTGTTAGAAACCAAAAGGCTGTCTAGAATCTCAAGCAAGATAACATTAATTATTAAAAACAATCTGATGCAAATCCATCATATCCTTGCTCAAACATTCCATCGCAATGCAAAGACTGGAAGAGCTGAATTAATTAGTATACACTGCCAATGGCATATACCAATGAGAATGTCTAGTAGGAAATCAAAGTTATGAACTGGTAAAACAGCAGGTGCACTAATAGCTCATGCTAGAGAGAGATCTGGTTGATGAAAATCTACCATTTAAAGACCAAACTGCAACTCTTCAACAGAAACGTTATTTCAGTTTTCCTATAGGATGAGAAAGTTGAAGTGTTGGCTATAAAGGCAGAGCCATTATCTGTCAACAGTGTGCTTCTGGGCACCTGGAGCAGTATGATAGAGAGTGTATAGAATAGTTAAATTGAACAAAAACATCTTGGAACTAGCAAGTCAAAAGGAAGCAAAACAAGAATTAACATAGAGGATGGACTAGAAGCTCTTTTATTTGTTTAGGTTTTGCCCCTACAAGATTTGATGAAAAGGAAAGGATCTACAATCAGGATATTTGTTTTTTTGTCCTTGGTGCCTTACTATGATTTGAATATCTGTAGTGTAGAGTGAGTATGTGCATCCAGAGTGTAGACTGTTTGTTTTACAGTGCGTTTTCTCTTTTGGTCTCAAAAGCAATGAGTATTTCCACTGTGCATTTTCAGAACTTGATGAGTTTTAAAAGCATTCTTCCCATGTGAGTGCATCATATGTAGAATGGAATTACCAAGCTACAACAAAAAAGATTTTGTTTGCTGGATAAAACAAAAGGAATATTAGCCTCTTCACCAACATATTTAAGAGTTTAATTTATATGCAGCTTAATTGATCTGAATCATAACAAAACAGAATAAATACCTTGAAGATCTCAAAGAAAATGTTAGTATAATTACTTGATTCAAATACCAAGTGATGGTAATATAAAAATATTTATTTTCACAACATTTTAAACATGACAGCTTGATAATATTCTTGATGATTATAGCTGACATTTTCTTTGAAAAATAGTAAACAATATGGTCTCCTGGAGCAATTACACAAATGATTATTGGTAATGTGCCCTGAGATTTTCATAGAGAATAGCTCTCAGAATGGAGCCAGGGTTTCTCCAAGGCTGAGGTCATGGGTTGAAAAATGCCTCCCATCTCTCATCAAGCAAGTAAGAACTTGAGACTGAGGAGTGAGAAAAGAAGAACTTTCAGAAAAGACATAATGATTATTGAAAATGGTTGAGAATTACTGTGCTTCTAGCAAAACACAGGAAGCCACAATGCCATTGTGGCATATGTTCAAATAAAGCTGATCCATTATGTTACACAGAACTCACAGAAATGTATTAAGCACTTAAGGACTCTGCAGGATAAAGAGCTATACTGCATATCTCATCAGTTAAATATTTATTTCTGAGGACAGCTAAGGACAATACTTTTATGTGCAGAAGTGATAATGCTGTAAATGCAGACAAATGACGGTAAAATCCCTGTAGGATGGTAAAGCTTCAAGTACAACAGTGTTTCACAAGAAATCTTGGGAATCTTGAATGCTTCATGTCTTGAGCAATGAGGGGAAGGAAATACAGATAAATTTTAACACACTGTAAAGTTCTTTGCACATTACCAAATGTAGATGAATGAATGCCTGTGCACAGCAACTGTAATACATGGCACAAATCTTAGGGCTGATTGTTTGCTTGTTCGTAACAAAAAAAGGCATGAATAACTAAGCCACTATGCAGCATATCTAAAGTTCAGAATGCTTACTCTTATAGGAGTTAGGGACTTAACAGCCTATTCACTAGAATTTTATAGAAATTAATTGAGTAATTTTTATTAATTCACATAATTAATTGTATTTATTTTTAAATTAATCATTATTTAATCACATAATTTATTAATTCACATCAATTTCTATTTAAATGAATACAGATTTTTATAAAAATAGTCTCTTTATAAGTAGTCTCATTTATGAACAAAACCTGATTATTAAAATATCGTATTTATGATTGTGAAACTGCAGTTGGATGCTTAATAACTGAAAATATCATGTTGCAGTATAGTAGTAGTACTGGCTAAAACTGTCTATTAAAATTTTGTTGGAAGTACAGTAGTACATGGGCAATCCCTGTGCTGAAATGCATGTTAGGCACTCCTCTATTATTGAAAAGAAACTATTGGATGTATAAACTGAAAACTCAGCTGATGCCAGAGCAATGTCCTGACCATTATGATGTTATTCACTAAGCATTTCCCCACTTGGAGTAGGATATTGATATTCTTTTTCACTAGAGGATCACACGCATTAAAGGGCTAATATTTTGTTGTTTGTATTAAACTCTTCCATTTGAAAACACTTTTTTTTCCCCCTCCACGACTTTTTCTGGCACTAAAAAGTAGCAAGGCCCAATTTTTGTCTATGGTTTATGGTGTAGTAGTAGTTCTGCATAGGAAGAAATTGCCTGCTTAACACAATGAAAATAACTTAGTAGAGCCCAAGAACTTGTCAGCAGCACTGTGGGATAGTGCAGTGTCATATTCAGCCTCACACATGTAGCTTGGGGAAATATGCCGATGCATATGAAAAGCATGCCTTTCACCTGCAGCTGAAAGTGTCACAAGTGGCTCATCCTCATACCTGCTACAGATCACAAGGCTGTAAAGCAGATGCTTTGGGCCAAGTTGATGTCAGGACAAGAAAAAATGGGCACAAACTGAAAGACAAGGAAACATTTTTTAATATGAATGTGATTAAAGATGTTATGAATTCTCCATCCTTAGAGATGTTAAAAATCTGTCTGGATTTTGCCCTGGACAACCTGCACTTGATGGCCCTGCTTGAGCAGGAGATTGGACCAGATGACTGACAGAGGTCCTTTCCAACCTTGACCACACTGTGACTCTGCAAAGGCATTCTAGAGGTCATCTGTGTTGATGAATGAATTTTGTTGTCTTAATATACATATGGTTCTGCTCTCAGTACAAGGAACAATATTACAGTCAAAGGCTGTGATGTGGCCAGAATTTCTTGGGAATGCATATTTCTGTTTCGACTCCAGACTAAACATTTGCCTTAAGGGGATGGTATTTTAAGAAAATCCTAAACCTTTTTTATCAGTTCAAACTCTCAGGAAATCCAGGTTTTCCAGTCTTCTGAGTCAGAGGAACAGATCTTTTCATCAGACTGTTTTACTGGTATTATTAATATACACTATTATAGACAAACTTGATAATACTTGTATATAAAAAAAGCACAGGTCAGACGCCTGCTGTATACAAGTAATGCAAAATATTTCAATGTAGGTTTAGTAACCATAGGAAAGCATAATGGAAAAGTTTAGTAGTTTGCTGCTGAATATTTAGTCTAATAATTGATAGATTCGGGTGGACTTATTAATTGCCCAGTCTAGATTTCAATTTCTCTTCTGGCTGGGTGCAAAATGTGTGTTACATTTAAGTAACTAATTTGTACAGACAACTGTAATAATTATTATCTGAGAGAGAGATTGCAGAAATAGCTGATCAGTTACATAAGCTACCAAACTTTCTGAACATGTATTTTTTCATCTTTTATTTGCAGATATAAATATGTAAATGATTCTCTAAAAATCTAGGCTTACTATTAAAATTTCTTCATTTGTACAACTGGACTGTGTAGAAAGAAGAGAAAAGACAAGACAAAAAGAATATAAATGAGTCCAGATAGATTTGCATAATGTGGGAATATCACTACATTTTAATATCTATTATAATGTTTCTGATACTTAATAAAATCAGGTTAGTGCCAGATTTTAGTAAAGGTCGTCATAGTGCATTTTCATTTTATAGCTACAACATTTCCCCATTTATAAGGATTATTTTAAACTGAATGAATTAAATGAATGAATGACATACTACAGAGGTAAATATTAAGGAAGGAGTAGGAGTATTATTATTTAAGTTAAAGGATGGCATTGGCACAAGATCAAATGACTGTAAATTGGCCATGAATAAATTTAGAGGGGAAATTGGAAGAAGGGTCCTTATCCATCCAAGAAGTATGTTTCTGGAAGTGTCTGTCAAAGAGGGAAGGGACTGAGCAATTTAAACTGTTTTTTAAGTAATGCGATACACTTTGGAAAGGGATACACTTTGGAATTAGGGGATTTCATGAAGTGAGATTTGTTATAGGATTCTGGAAAGTCATTTTGTTCCAGGGCACAAGTTTGCAGTAACAGTTTTCACATACCTGGTGTGTCCCTTAGAAATGCTATTGCCAGAAAAATATATAATGATGTCCATGTTGCTGAGTTTCTGTTCAGCACTTGTTAGAAGTAAGCCACCAGTTTCCTATCTTGACCCATATTTGGATTTCTTTGGGTCTGCGGTCACTGTCCTCTGAAGCCTTGGAGGTGAGCAAGTGGACATAGATGGGGTGAAATTATACCTTTAATGGCTTTACATCCTTAGGTGTCTGGTTGCTGTGCTCTGATTACATAGTGTGTGTAAAACTGACAGTTGCAGGTATGAGCTTAAGAAAAATTATTTCCTGAATTTAAATTAGCAGCACTCCCACAGTCTTTGTCTATCTTAGGACTCTCAGTTTTATTTAGGAACTAAAGCACAGGGACCTGTAGTATTAGCAAGATTCTCTCTGCTTTTACCCAGGGCATAGTTCAGGCTTGGCTTCTGAAAGAGTGATGGGAATTTTTTTTATCCTTTGCTGCATGGTATACATGTGTAGTGGTTTCATGTTCATCTGTTTTTGTTTGCCAGATTTAGTGTAATGGTTTAAGTGTCTTTTCTGCTGTGAGATAGGATTAGGAGAAAAGCAAGCAGGCCCAACTTAAAGGTACAAAGATAGATTTATTAACACACACTAAAAGGAGAAAACAGGAATCAGAATGAAACTTTCAAAACACTCTTCCTCCCCCCAAAAATGTTCACTTTCTCACAAACAACATAAAGAGACAAAACTCATAATTTTCAGTCAGTTTCACTATTTAAAAAATATTCTTTCATCAGTTCTTTAGGAGAGGAGTCTCTCTTAGAGTTCCACAAGAGAAACAGTCCTCTGGTTGCTCCCATGTCATGAATCTGCAGCCTCCCAAAAGAGACCTCTGCAAACCCATTAGCAGCCTTTCCTATGGCTTCATATGGGCCTATCAGCTTATTAGGGGTACTATTTAAGGATGCCTCTTCTAATATAAAACAAAGATTCTCTTCCTCTATCTTGAAAATCATCTTCATCTCTAAAACTAGAGATCTCCTTTTTCCCTAGGAGCAAAGGGCTTCATATCACTTTTTCTTCCTCTATTCAAAATTCTCTATTAAATCACAGTTATATCAGTCTACAACTTTTAACTAGAGACATGCATCCCTCCCAAACAGCATTTATATATTACAGGAAATAGTGCATTCTCCATGGTTTCACCAGAAAAGTCCAGCCAAATAAGGCCACTCCTCTTCCTTTGTCCCACTTAGGACTTTCACTCTCTCTTCACTGACTTCATGCTGTGTATTCTCTACGTTCAATCACTTTGTCCTTTTCCTTTTACTCAAAAGGAGGATTAGAGATTTAAAAAGTCTCATCTGTACCAGGAAAGAATTAAACTTTTCCAGGCCTATGGTGATCTTGTGATCTCTGCAGCAGCCTCTAGGATTTTCAAAAGCCGCAGGGATGGGGGAAGAGAACTTCACCAGGAGGGATCTCGGAGCGGCCTGGCTGCTGGATGCCTCTGTCCGGGGTGGCCCAGCTGGGAGCTGCTATCAGAGGCTGCAGGCTCCCCTCTCCCTGCTGGGGGAAAGGGCCCAGGGCCACAGCCAGGCCTTGGGATGGCTTCCCCCACTCAGTGGGGAGTGGCCGGGTGTTTTACCTCTGATGGAGACTTGATCAGGGCCAGGAAGGGGCACATTCTCCTTCCCTATCCTGGCCGGGAGTCACCCATCCCGGCACCTTCACAGGAATCACCTGACATGGGCAGAGGCTGGCAAAGCCTGGTCCCCTGGGAGCCAGGGCCAGCTTACCCTTGCAAGGCAGGGAGGAAAAAGGGAAGTTTCCCAGTATCCTCCTGATTTTAAGCCTGTGTGACCCAGAGGTGTATCGCTATATTTAACTGACTAATCTGGTTTACAATTTCAAAGTCAATCATTAATTGGTTTTTACCATCCATTTTACCAACCAAAACAACATGTTTTCAGACTTCTTTCAAACCAGATGGCTGTGGCCTGGCAGTCTGAAATTTGGAACTGTGGGAAATGACTAATTTCTCCCATCCTTTGTTCTCAAACTAGGTAATCATCTTACTTATTTTAAACAGTTTAAATTCCATTTCTAAACAAGTAATATGCATTCCCTAATTTTATAATTCCATAGCCATTTTCTTACAGAATTTTTTCTTCTTGATTATATTTCTCCACATTGGTACTCCCTACTTCACTATGTCATTACATAGGTGAAAGGAGACACCTGGAATGGAAGCTTTGCCTTTGATTCTGATGCAAGAGGGAAGAAAAGAGGGTACACTAAAATCAATGGTTAAGCCTGTACTCTCAAGAACAACGATACCATGAAGCCAGCTTGTGAAGCCTAATGACAAAAGTGAAGACAAAATTGCATAGTACTTGCTTATGACACCTGCCTTTAGCAGTGTTTTGAGCTTCAAACCTAAAAAACCAACAAAATGTCCTCCTGAATAAAGTCAGTACTCACCCTTTTGTAAAATACTACAGGTGATGTGTTAAATGCCATCCATTCTGTTCATCTGAAGCCCACAGCTAGCCAGCAACACTACCAATACTGCCAATACCAATACCACCATTTCCACAAGTTCTCATCTCTGTGTGTTATGCATTGAGTATGGTTATATCATGATTAAATTATAATTTGTAGTGTTTCTGTTGTTTTTTCATAATGTTCACCCATTAAAACCCATGAAATTGTGAATGAAATATGAAATAATTTTGAACTTTTTTCTTCATATTTGTGAATGGACTCCAAAGTGGTGGGCAAAGAGTATCAACTTATGTATATTCTTGATTAAGGGAATTTGCTATGATGGCCTCTGCTTTCCCCCCTCTAATGTGATCTTCTTCACTGTTCTGGCTTAAGATTTTCTTCTTCAGGGTGATGGAAAACAACTCCTCCTATTCCCTGTTGCAGAAATGAACTTTACAGTGCAAAGGCTGTCTAAACCCACATTCCAGCTGTCACTGAAAATTTTAGTATATTACAGCAAATAAACCAGTCTGCTGCTGAAAAATAAATTAGAATTAGAAGTGGTCAGAAATGCTTTGCCCTGCTCCGTTTGCCTGTGATATATGTGATGAATTTCAGTAAAAGAGATTTTGATCACAATTTCCATCAAAACTTCACTTTCCAACAACAACATTTGAGTAGTTTGCCAGACCTATATAGCTTCTTGATTAGCAAACAATCTAGTTTGGACAGAGAATTGAGATATGTAGTTTTTTTAAATTTGTTTTCAAGGACATGAACTATATTGTAAAGGATATAAGTGAGAAAACTGAAAAAAGACCTGAGGGCTCTGATACAGTAAAAAGAGTTTCAGATGGCAGGAATGAGAATTAAAGCATGCAGGAGAAAATAAACGGGAAAACATATACTAAGTGGGATGGAAAGAGCAGTAAAGCTAAAAGAGACCTTAGGGAAGAGAGAGGACAGCAAATTAGACATGAATTTGTAATCTGATATTGAAGCAAAACAAGGCAATGAAATTTGAGCTATTTATACAAAGGAAGTGAGTCATAAAAATACTCCAAGTAAATGGAGTAAACATTTTTGCATCTAACTTTCCCTATAAAGGGTTTTAACCCCCATTTTATAAATAGAATTGCAAATACAGAGTGCCAAAAGGGTGAAGGGCTGGATCTGGTAAAATGCAGGCCATGTGAGTAGTATCCATCTTGCCTGATTTTACATGTCTAGCAGTTAATTGACATCTAAAGAGCTGCTGTCTTAAGAGGAGACACATCACCCTTTGGATACACCTGCTTCTACAGGTTGACTCAATGGTGACCAATTTAGACAGCCAAACTTTTCCATAGCTGAATTTTAAAGAAGTGACTCATGTATTTTTGTTACTAAAAGACCTAAGAGAAATGAGATGAGAATGACATGGAAAAATCTAGAGTGTCTAGAGATGCTCACAAGGTTTGAAAAACTGCTGACATAAGACTGAAGATCTCATAACTGTTAATAAGTGTAGAAAAAAAGGGAAAGCTTTGAGAAATGTGGAAAATCTATTTGAGATATAAATGTACATAACCAAAAAAGGGGGATTGAAGGGGATTTAGTAGTTTGCAGCTTGTAGGCGAGACCCACAGTCCAGTGTAGTTGAGAAAAATGAAGAAGCTGCAGGGAGAAAATCTGATCCTTCAGTAAGATGCTTCTTAATTTTTTTCTACCTTCTCACAGCTGTGACAGCATTGCAGCACAGTCAAAGAATTTACATCTGTTTAACTGTGAAATGAAAGGACATCCAAGTTGTTCCAACTCTGAGAGCCATTTAATAGGTGCCTTCCTTGGATCGACTCACTATCTGAGTTTGTGGCATCTGGGTGCTGTGGTCAAATTCAGATGAGCTGCAGCACCTTGAACAGAACACCAAGTTTCTCAGAAAAACACTGCTTTTGTGGGTAACCATTTCCTATGCCAAAATTGTTGATTTTCTGCCCTTTTACCTTCTGTTTATTGCAGATGCAAAGAAGGTATGTTTACCCTCAGGGTTTCACGATAACTAACATTTCATAGAAAAAATCTGTGTGTTTTTTGTGCAAATCGTTACTTCATTTGTAACAAAATTGGAAATCTATTATTTTCACAGTAGTTTTGAGAAGATGAGGTACTTTGTTTTGGTATGGTTTTTATGTTGAAGTGTACATTTCTTAGTGTAATTTTTTTTATTGCTCTCAATTTCATCTATCCAGCATCTTTTAAAACAATTAATTGCTTTTGCTTACTGAAAGATCAGTTTTGTCAACTTTAAACATGTTGAGTTAGACTTATGATGATGGAACTTAAATTAAGGCTGACATAATTAAGCTCTGAGGATGTCACCTCTTGCCCTTCCATAGCCCTGTGAAGCTGAACCATCCTGTCTTGTAACATGCAGCCTTTTATACTGAATGAACAAAGCTGAGGTTGACACAAAATATATCCTGGAGTCAGACTAGCAAAGCTCTTAAAATTACTCACCCAGACTCAAAATCTAATTATCTTTCAGCTTTCTTCCTTTTACCATGAGAATGGTCAATAAAGTGGGTGCAAAGCCAACTCACAAATGACATTTTAGATGCTGATGGGATGAGAGGGAAAGGAGATTTTCCAAACCTGAAAATACCCCTTGTCTCCAAAGTCACAGGTAAGCTTAGGCACCATCAAGTTTAAACACAGCATGGCACAGTTCATGTTAGACTGTTTAGTATGCACTGAGTGCACAGAGGGAAGAGTATGAGAGAAAAATAAATGGACTCAGTACAAAATAAATGGGTAACATAAGGCTTTTGAGACTAAGACAACATTTCTCTGCCTCTTACTGTTTATTTTATTTTAGGTTGAAGTACTTTATCCTTTATATTTGCAAGTTTCTATATTTATCTGTGGAGCAGCTGGTGCTATTTGTTCTGGGTGATTTAATTTATTTATTGCTATGTATTCTAAAGACATGTAGCTCTATCTTCTAATAGCTTTACTGTGTGCTCTTTAAATTGAAACAGTTGATCAGGATTTTGGGTTTTTTGCTACACTGTCTCTTGATTTCTTTTAAAGAACAATTGTATTTCAATATATTTTTCTTTAAAAGGAAATTTAATCAAAGTTAAAAATAGACTTGAATAACACTTTATATATTAATTAAACATGAATATCTGGATGCTCAGGATTGCATCATTATATTTTGTTCTTTGGTTAAGATGTTCACAAAGTCTGCAAATATAGTTGCAAAGTGATGTAGGATTCAGCAAGATCCCAAATAATGCTGCTTTTCAATTGAATGCATTTGCTTTCAACAGTTTTCTCTCTCCTAGTTCTAGATAGCATTTCCTTCTTGCTCATGTCCTGTTGCGAGATGCAAACAAGGATGTAGGAGCCTTGTAAAAACAAATTTTTGCATTGTCAGTATAAATGTGCCTGTCCAGAAGTATTTTTATTTTTAAAATGAAAATATTACTAGATCTAACCTATCCTGACATCCATTCTGATCTGATTGGACTGAAAACACAGATCTGTTAATTGGGAAACATTAGCTTGGTAACCATGAGATTTTACACTATAAAGCAGTTCAAGAAAGAAGAGAACAGTGGGTCTATACTACTTTTTCCTTCTTTTTCTGTGCTACTTCAGGAATGAATGGAGAGCTGGAAGAAAGTTGTTATTGCTTGCAGACTCTATCTTTGTTGACTCTTGAGAAATAAATCAGCAGTAGTTCCTTATGCAAGATTGGAAATAGCAGGAGCATTGCCACAGCTGACTCACACTTGCACTGCTGATGCCATTGTATAGCTCCTTGCCAGTGCCTAAACAATCACCAGAGGATACCATTTACATTCACTCCAGGGCAGATAAAAGAAACTGCCAGCTGAACAGAAAATCATGTTAAGGTCTAAAAAAATAAAGATTCATGAGCGCTCAGTTGTAGACTGAATGTGTTTTACACATTCACTTTGAAATTTTTTTTTACATTCACTTTCAATTCATGTGGGGAATTTTTTATATGCAAACCTAGGCAATTTTTGGTTTTTTTGGGTTTTTTTTTTGTTTTTTTCCAGTTTTGGTGATTTTTTTTTCCTGCACAAAATTTTTTAAATGCATGAAAATTAGGAGGAGAGTTATGCATTAGAAAGCTCACAAGTTTAAGAATCTTTCTATCCTAATATAATCAGGGAAAATTTACAGGTGCTTAATGCACCACCACTTCAGAGGTGCAGTTTTGTTTTTTGGTTTTTTTTTTTTGGTGTGGGGTTTTTTTCGTTTGTTTGTTTGGTTGGGTTTTTTTATTTTGTTTTGTGGTTGATCTTTGATTTATCAAGCTATCAGTCATATCCAGGGCTGGACTTTCAAAACAGACCAGTTTGCTAAATAAGACATCTGAAAATTTGACTATAAGAGTCACATCAGGAGCCGCTGTGCACTCTAATCACTTCTGAGAAATCTGGACTTTGTGTGCATCCAAGAGAGCATCACACGTCTGATGCATCTTAAACCAATGCTCTGAGAGCAAACCTTGTGTTGTGTAGTCATTATCTGAAAGCAGAAGCTGTTTTTACAATTTACTTTGAACAACTTTATGGCTTGTGCGTGTCGATGCATTGACAGATATCACTCCAGCTGTGTTACAGATATTTTATGGTTTTGAACAGAGGTTGTCAGTGAGTAGCAATTCTCTGTTGAACAAACACAGAAAAATCTGAAGAAGCACAAGGTATTGTGCTTTGAACTGTCATATCTGTAGGCAGAACAATACAGTAAATGATTCTCTTTGCTGTGTCAGAGCATCAACCCCTCTGAGGCATCAAATATGGCTAGAGCAAATGTTTAATATTTGTTAGAGTGTATGGAAGGGTGCCTAGCATTCAGTCCTGACTCTGGAGTTGATGACTTGAACTCCAAACTGGTCTGTAGAGAGGTGAAAATAGCTACACAAGCAGAAAAGTTTTGCTTCTCTTCCAGCTGCAGTGTGAACTTTTCTTTGTTGTTGCCTTTTAATCATTTTACAGTCCTTAGAAAAAAGCACCCTATAGAAATTCAAAGTATAAACTGCCATATTAAAAAGAGTAACAGAGAAACACAAGTGCTCATATATTTGTAAAAGCCAATAAAAGCATTTTTTAATGAGACTACAAAAAAAAAAAAAAATCCTTAAGATGCAGCCCCTGAATGACATGCTCATGCCTTTCTTACACACTGCTCTTTGAGGAGCAGCACAGCAGAGGGCAAGATTAGTCCAACTGGCCAGCTTAGAAGAGGAACTGTTTCTGTCAGAAGTGCACCAGGCTTCAGTGGTACAGCTCCCACTGATGGGTGAAAACAGCCCAGTTGTTGGTCAGAGGCTGCTCTTACCAGCAGCAGCACTGTACCCTGTACATATACTCTCAGCTTGTTCTAAACACACTGCTCTATGAGTCAATGCCATTCGCTTTTTATTGCTCCACTGATGAGTCCCTGGAGGAAAGGGAGTTTAGGAATCCCTCATGAGATTTGTGGCTGATGGCCTCTTGATAGCTCTGGGGCTCATATCACTTTGATTCCTTCAACTCAGAGTAGGATGTGTTTTCTCTTGCTCTAGGCCTGCCTATATTCCAGCTGAATAAATATATCCTTATTAATGTTCATTTGTGCATAGACTCACATTTCTGCTTGTGATGGGATCTTGACTGGCAGCCCACTGGTGTAAATTCAGCCCCACTCCAAGCTCCAACTAGGCGAGCTTGCTCACTGCCAGTATCTAAAGGTATCATGTCTTTAGGGGGATGATATAGCTCATAATCCATTACTATTTAATTGTATCCTCTCTGTTGATACTGCTGTTGAGGGCACCAATTAGTTTCAATTGTGCAGGTGGTTTTAGCAGAGCAGACAGTTAGGCTAATGGGAAACGGACTGTGATCATCTACCTCATTTCACAGAGCTAAGGAGCAACAATTTAATATGAACTGAGTTCTATTATTCTTGACTGGAACTTGCTTTAAACAAGCAACTTTGGTGCAAAAAGGCTGTCAAGGCCATTCAGCCTCCTGATTTCTGTTTTGCACACATAGGTCTCTTCAAAAGTACTTGAGAGTAACTGGCTTTGAAGCAGTCAATGAAACTTTCCTGTTTGGCAACATCTAACGGATGGTTACTTCCCTGCACAGCCATTTTAACATTTAATTCTTGAGAATTATAGGGAAAACTCTTCCTGTAAAATCCACACAGATAAATCATTTAGTAAGAGCAATAGCACTAGAAACATTATCAAATGGCCTCTTACAGGATTTTAGTCAGCTCATAGATTTATGTTTCTTTGTGTGCACCTAAGCCTGCATGGGCAATTAACAGCGTTTATCACTGTTTTCTGTTTTCTATTCTGGTTCCGAAAACTTGAAGGTGAAAAAAGGCAGAGGAAATAAAAACATAATAGAAGGTAGAGAACATTGAGGTGTAAATGTGAAATGTAGCTACACAGATATGTTCACTAATAGCTGGTCATTTCCTCAGGAAAAGCCAGAGAGCTTGTGAGGACAATTGAGAAGTCAGTGCTTTTTTGGTCTTTGGAAGCAGATCTTCTTGCCACACACAAGTACTTGGCTTAAAGGTCATGTAACTGCCAGTCTATCTGTTTTTCTCTTTTTGAAGCCTTTAGAAGTAAGGCTGGCTCATCCTCACTGTCATCTTGCTTTTCTTTCTATTTCTCTGCAGGGCTCTGATCCTGGATGTCCACAGTACAGACTTACTAGTTTGATCTCTGTTTATTCTTGAATAGTTGAAGTAGATCTATAGCAGGAAATTGTGTTTAGGACAGAGAATAACTCCTTCCACAGGGTGCACCATGTCTCACTCTTCCTACCCAAGAAAGCCTTCCAGCAATAACACCTCAACAGGCCATGAAAAAGGAGCTCATGACACTCCCCTAAAGGACAGAGATCATGTAAGGGAACAGCCTTTAATGAACAGGAGATAAGCACTGCAAGAGCACAGCACTAAGAGGTTGAGACAAGTCCAGTCCAGTTCCTGCCCGCGTCACCACAAACAAGAGGACTGTGTTGAAAATACTACTGTTGTTATTAAAACAACTCTTTAGAGTGTGTGGCTATATTGGAGGGAGTAAAAAACTTTTTAAAAATCAAGCGCTGATTTACAAGTGTTGAGCCAATGTGGTAAAAACTTCAAAGGAGCTCATGTCCTATTCAAATTATGATTGATGTATCTTTTGTTCTTAAATTTAAGTGCTACTTTTAAGCAATGTTACTGTAGAAAGAAGTATAGCCAAGACAATAGTATTTTCTCTGTACAATATCTCTTCATGTAGTCAGGTTTGGCATAGGGAAAGGGTGATTATGTTGTATTTATCTAATATAGAATTTTAGGAAAATGCAAACACAGAACTTTTAAATATTCAGTAGTTTCCACTCTGAATAGAAAAATGTAAATATTCTGTCTGATTTATTAAAGATGTCAACAAAGCAATCATAATATGGCAATTTAAAGGATTTGTTCATGGTTTGCATTCATTTTGGTCTTTACTTAATCCCAGATCATAATTGAATCTAACTAACTTTTATCTGACATCGTGAAGATTAAAGCTGTTCTAAACATGTTCACTCTGTCATTGAGAGAAAGGGATATCCTGAGCTCTGAAGGCCATTGTGAAGAGAAATAATCTTGAACCATGGCATTTGATAAATAGTATTTGTATCACCCTCAAAAGTAAGTGGATTTGGAGATTAAGTGGTGATTGCTAGAACAAACTAGCTTAGAGGTTATTCTTCAAATGTGGTTATTATCTCAGGCCATCTGTATTCAAGCTGTCTCAGAATATAGAGAACGTGGCATAAAATTATCCTTACACCAATGAAAAGAATTTGTTTATGTATGACATATTCCTTAATTGTGTGAAACAATCAGGGGAATATTAATTGTCTTCTTGATAAAAAGACCAGCAGTTCAGTTACTTTTAAAAAATAGTAAAAAAGTACCTTCCTGATTCAGCACAGAGTTAATTCAAGCCTGTGAAAATTTGTATTAATTTGATATATCACTGTTATAAAGACTGCACTGTACATAGTTAGCTTATGCAATAAAGTGTAATTTAGCACTTTTATTTTCAAAGTATGTTTGTGTGGAAATTCATTCTCACATAGTGCCTTCCTTTTTTTTTTTATGGTCACAATTAACATAAAACAATGTTTTTCTCTCCAAGAAAAACACAATTTAATATTATGGACATGTCTGAATGGAGATAATTGTGAAAAATAATTCTGTTGTTATTTGGAGAGCTCTTGAACCATGCAGGTCACAAACTGAATGTTTTTGGTGAATCTGTTTTTTTCCCTGGAGAAGTCATCACATGGAGAAGTTAATGGAGATAGACCTTAATCCCAAGCACTGGAGGCTGCTCATCCCAAAGCAGAAACACTTACAGATATCAAGAGAGACAGATCAGCGAGACAAAATGAATATGGGCCATTGCCTGTGCCTATGCTTGCGAGGGAGCTGCAAACCTGCATGCTGCATTAATCGTGCCTTGATGCATAGGTAATCAAGACCCTAAATTCTTTGTAACTTGGCTTTTTCAGCTTGCTGGAAAGGCATGGAACTCCTCCTTCACATGTAGTCGTACACTAATAACACATGCAGAATCATGATAACAATTTTCCAGCAATGATAACAATGATAACATGATAACAATTTTCCAGCAGGGGGCAGAACTTTGAAGAGTGCCCACTTAGTTGTTTCCTTCTAGTGAGTCCCTAAACAAAAGCCTTTAAGCCACCAAAGCTTGGTTGTACTAGAAATACAAACATATATACCTTTTAAAGTAGCACAATCTCAAAGTGACTAACAATAAAAGTGTCATAAAAAATTTCCTTTGCTTGGTACAAGTCTTTGCATTCACACTTACATTCAGCTGATTCAGAAACTTTCTGTTTTGCCTCAAACTCTTCTCTGTGCCTTCTGGTCCTGATGAGGACTCTTGTCGCTGCCTCTGAGGGCTGATGTCTGGCTTCTCCATGTATTCTCCATCTCTACAGCAGCACCGCATCCTAGAAAAAGAGAAATCTCCCATTCCTTTAAGAAGTGTCATTTGACATCCTGTTTTATTGAAGAACATGCAGCTGAGGAGAAGGAAATCAAACATATGTAAATATTTATCTGCTAGGGGTTTGAAATTGTGCACAGGTCAATGTTCAATTCATGCCAGCATTATGGGGAGGGGTGGTGCTTCCCTCTGATACTGTAACACAGAGTGCTCTATGCATACTCAAAATATATTTCTCCCATCTTAAATCACTGGAAGGTTTTGTGGATGAGAAGAATGTTTTCATGTTTCAAAAATGATCAAGGGTATGAGCAATTCTGCTTCTGAATGGAGTCTAGGCTGAAGATTTCAACTTTTTTATGTTTTCAATATTCCAAAATTCATCCATATCTTTAAAATTCCAAGTGAGAGAAACTTTATCTTTATTTGTAGTCTTAGAGAGTCCAAAAGAGATTTTGTATTCATTTATATATTTCAATGGGACGGTTCTTCTGTTTCATAGTTGCAAGTCTTTCAAGTTAGGCCTTTTTCATATGCCTAACTTACAAAAAAATGTGGTTGCTCATGCACCAAAAATGAGACACAACATAACTGAGAATAGCTACATATAGATATAGGTTATATAGATAAATATTGTAGTTATAGATATAGACGATATAGATATAGACAATATAGATAAAGATGACATAGATATAGATGATATAGATATAGATATAGATATAGATATAGATATAGATATAGATATAGATATAGATATAGATATAGATATAGATAT
>VZUI01057790.1:0-17777 GCA_013401135.1 Cettia cetti | reverse complement strand
CCCCCCCCCCCCCCCCCCATCCTCCTCCTCCTCGCCGTGGGGCAAGGGGCAGCGCCGTGTCCCCACCCGCCACCCCAGCCCCCGCACCTGCCGCACCTGCGGAGCTGCGGGGACAAGTATCGGGGATTTGCACCCCAAAAGCGCGGTCAGACCCCGAGTGCTGGTGCCAAGCTGCCCGCAGCAGCATCTGCGGGGGTTTCCAGGCTCTCCCTCCGGTACAAGCGCTGGAACCCCCCCGGTGCGGTGCCCCGTGCTCTGAGACGTGCTGATGCCATTTGTCACCTTTGCTTTGATTTCTCTGTCTATAAAATTGTTATTTTCTCAGATTTCACCTGACTGGGGCCCTTAGGACAGAAACCAGCGGGCAGGTGCTGAGTCCTGGCGTGGTTTTCGTACCCAAAATCTCCTGTAAGGGACGCGGGGCAGGGAAGCCGAGCGCTGTTTCTTTCTTTAGTTTGTAACTTTTTTGTCCCCCGTGTAACTTTTTACCGTCCCCCTGTCCCCATAATCTGCCGGGAGAATTCACTCCTGGCTAGCCTGCAGAGCACCCGAACCCGCCTATCACATATTTATTTGGGGGATGTAATCTCACGTATTTATTTGGGGGATGTAATCTTTCGCACAAAGTTGTGGAAGTTATCTGACGTTATCAACTCGTTTGCTAAAGGTGAGAAAATCCAGCTTGAATTCATGAGGGGGTGGCACGTTCTCCGTAGCCCAGGGAGCTGCTCCAGGCAAGCACCGGGATGGCACCGGCTGTTCCTGCTCTCTCGGGATCGGCACCTTCCTCTCCCGAGCGCAGATAAACGCCGTTTAGCCCAATTTTTCCAAAAAACGGCGACGCCGGGCGCCGACCTCCGCCCGCCCCTCAGGGGACCGAGACCCGCCACGCCGCCGAGACCACGCCCCTCCTCCGCCAGGACCACGCCCCTTACCGGGACCACGCCTCAATTACCGGGACCACGCCCCATCATGGTGACCACGCCCCCTACGGGATCACGCCTCCATAACCGGAACCGCGCCCCCATTACCGAGACCACGCCCCTTATAGAATCACGCCTCCATCACCGGGACCGCGCCCCCTCCCCTCACCCGATTGGCCGGAGCCGAGGGGGGCGTGGCGCGCCGACATTTTGTTTACATTTGCCAGGCGCAAAAGGCGCCCTTAGCAACGGCGCGGCTGTTGCTAAGGGCGACTCGAGTTCTCGCGATATTTCCGCCCGGCGGTTGCTAGGGTGACGCGAGTTCTCGCGAGACTCCCCGGAGATGGCGGAGGCGGCGGCGGCCAAGATGGCGGAGGCGGCGACGGAGCTGCTGGAGCGGGCGGCGCGGCGGGACGCGGCGCTGGAGGAGCTGCGGGCCCTGCGGGTCGCCCTGCAGGCCGTGCCACCCGCCGCCCTCCGCGCCCGCCTCGGCGAGCACCACCTCGGGGCGCTCTTCGGTCTCCTCGCCGTCAATGACCGGTGAGCTCCGTCCGGCGCGGTTTCATGGGCCTGACCGGCCCCGCTGCTGTTCCCCCGGAGCGGGAGGTTCCTGCCGCCTCCCCGCCTCATTCCCTACCCTCTTTCCGGGAGGGAGGTGGCACAGCGGTGTCGTTTTCCTCAAGGGCTCGGTTTTCTCTCCGTCCCGCCCAGGGAACAGGTGTCCACGTGTGTTTCCATCCTGGAGAGGCTCCTGCAGGCCCTGGAGCCCCTTTACGTGATCCAGAACCTCAGGGAAGAGCTGCAGAAGGGCCTTGTCCACCCCGATGACTCTGTGAAGATCCTCACCATGTCCCAGGTACAGGGTTTCCTCTGGGAGGAGGGGACAGAGCTCTGGGTTAGTCCTCATCTGCTCTTTCCTGCCTCAGTTTGTGCTAAAAGCAGGAATTATGTTCTTCTACACCCGTGCCATTTGGGATAATTACCGTGCAGTGTGTATATAATGCTTTATGATAATAGTAATGTCCAAAACTATGTCCTGACCAAAGCAACTTGTGAATAAAACTTCTGCCACGTGGCCTTGTTAAAGCTTTCCAGGCCAGCACTGACAGCAGGTGATGTAAGAATTAAAAGCAGCAACATTTTGATATTGAGGATACTTTAGACTCTTGTGGGAACACCAAACGGACTGTGGGAGCTCGACACTTGTTGCATTAATTTAAAAGAACAGGATTGTGGGTTGTTGTGGTTTGGGCTGGATTTCTGGAAATTCAGCTAAGAGCAGCTGCTGAATTGTTGACTAGTTGAGTTTTGATCCAAAAACCTCAAAAATTGTGATTCTGGTTTTCTGTGCTGCTGTTCCAGTGCTCGAGTATCCTTACAGTGGGAAAAAAAAACCACAACAAACTTTTAATGTTATTTTTTGTAACTCTTTGCTCAGGTTGGGAGGATTGTTGAAGACTCAGCTGCTGTCACAGAAATTCTCCACAGCCCTGAGCTGTTACAGCAAATCATAAACTGCATTGGTGAGGAGAAAATAGCAGTGGCCAAAGAGGTAAACGTGGCTTTATTGTCCCATTCCTCTGCAAGCTGAGCTGGATGACAACAATAATGAGCTCTCAGCAGTGAAAATTGAATTATAATTAAAATTATGTGCATAGCTATGGTTAATAATTTAATAAAGAACATTGCAACTAACCCCGATAATCTTGGATTTTCTTCTCCGTGTGGTTTTTTTGTTCATTTTCAGTAACAAACTCCTGGTTTTGCTTGCAGGCCATCAAATCTCTGTCAAGAATAGCCCAGAGGCAGGAGGGTTTGGAGGCTCTGTTTGGGAGCAGCTTGCTGGGAGACCTGAGGAATGTCATGGCCACCAGTGACGTTGTTCGGTACAGGGTCTATGAGGTGGGGAGGTTCTCTGCTGCTCCTGGCTCTCAGCCTGGCTTTTATGCCTTTTACATTATTGTTTCTCACTGCTTTACACACTTTTCCTTCATGTCTGTGTTCTATCAAAACTAGAAAGGAGTAGGAAGGTTACAGCAGTGGGGTTCTCATGTTGTCATAGCTTCTCTTGCTCATTTTTTGGTATGAAAGTGTGAATTTCTGTTTATTTTCTAACTTGTAGTGCCTAAGGCTTTGGAAGGGCTACACAGAATTGCTAAAGACACCAGAAAGTGCTTGTTTCTCTGAAAATAAAATAGTTAACTGTAGCCTCTTAGCTTTTGGATGTGAAGTGCTGCTGAAAGTTTTGGAAAGATGCCAACTGTCAGTCTAGAGGTGTGTGGCAAAGGAGAAATAACACAATTTAGCCACTCTAGAGCTTAATGGGGATAGCACAGGAAGAGCTGGTTGCGTCTAGAGATCAAATGCATGTGCTGTAAACTTGGAACTCCTTGTGAAGCTCCTTCAGGCAAACAATTAGGTTAATGATAAAAAATGTGATTAATTCCAGTTTAAATATTCTATATTTATCACAGGCACTGCTGTGATAATTCCCTCAAAACTTTGAAGATAAGCACTGAGCTCTGCTTGTTTTTCAGTGTAGGTTTAATTAGCACCATAAGATGTGTTTTTGCTGTTGCTGTGAATTATTATAATGTTTTTATAAACTGTCCTTTTTGCTTTTGTTTAGTTAATTGTGGAGATTTCAGCGGTGTCAGCAGAGTCTCTGAATTACTGTGCAAGCAGTGGGTTAATCCCTGAGTTAATTGGGGAGCTGACTGGAGAGGATGTGCTGGTCAGGTATGTTGGTGAGTTTGCCAAGGAGATTTCCACCATTGTTAAAACTCTGTTAAACCTACTTGTGTGTGTTTCCTGTAAAACCCTTTTCAGAAAAATGCTTTCTCTGCCTCTTCTTAAACTGGCTTGAGTGTCAGATGCTTTATACCTTAATCTGAGGACAAGCTGCAGTGATAATTATCATGTTTGGCTGCAATAGGAACACTTTAATTTCTTTCACAAATCCAAAGAATGAGCTCGGAGCAGCTTGGCCAGCTGGGCTCATTTGGGTTTTTTGACTAGGATTTTGTCTTACAGATGTGGTTTCTTTTTCTTAATCTCTGAGTGCTTCAAACCCCATGTGGAAGGAGCTGAAATGACCTTGTGTGTTGCAGAGCCACGTGCATAGAGATGGTGACCTCGCTGGCACACACGCCCCAGGGGCGGCAGTACCTGGCTCAGCAAGGAGTCATCGACAGAATCTCCAACATCATCCTGGGGGCAGAGTCAGATCCCTTCTCCAGCTTCTACCTGCCAGGTGACATTCCTTCTTCCCAGGGTTTGCTGCTTGCTTGGGTCATGAGTTAAACTGACAGCTCTGTTAAGCTTCTCTGTCGGAAGCTCCGGGGGAATTTTGGATATTGCATCGGATTTGTAAAATATTGGATATTTAAAAAATGCTGAAGGACAGTCTGACACATGAAGAATGTTCCTCAGTAAGAGTGGTGAGATCTGGACAGGCTGTGCTGTAGCTTTAAAGTTTATGTTATTGTAGCATTTTTTAGAAGTACAAACATCATGAATTAAGCAACAGTCAAAATATTTGGTTTGTTGCTTGGTTCTGTCTTTATTTTGAGCTTTTTTACCAACACCGTTCAGACTCAATAACATGTTTAGGAACAAATCAGTCTCACATTAATGTACATTTAATTTTGCCATTGCTGAAGTTGCTGTTCTTCCCTTCAATGCTTTTTTTGGCCTTGTTTTCTCAGGATTTGTTAAATTTTTTGGCAATCTGGCTGTTGTGGACAGTCCCCAGCAGATCTGTGAGCGCTACCCCATCTTTATGGAAAAAGTCTTTGAAATGGCAGAAAGTCAGGATCCAACCATGATTGGAGTGGCTGTGGACACACTGGGAATCCTGGGATCAAATGTGGAAGGCAAACAGGTTTTACAGAAAACTAGTTAGTATCTGTTTTTTCTGTAATAAAACTTTCTCATTATAATGTGAAAGTGAATTGGTTTGGGGTGATACAGAAAGGAATTGAAAAATGTATTCACTAACCTAATGAATACATTTCTAATGTAGCTGAGGGGTAACTGTATTCCTGTAGAGATCTGGCTGAATTAATTAAAAGCACTTTTGTTTTTGTTTTGAAAGGAAGTAGATTTCAAAATCTCTTAAGCAAAATAGGGCACCAGGCCAAGAATGCCCCCACTGAGTTACGGCTTCGGTGCTTGGATGCGATTTCATCTCTGCTTTACTTGCCTGTAAGTTGGGGGTTTTCTCTTTGTTTTTTCTTCAAATCTCCAAGAATGAAACCATCACATACCTGAGTAGTTGTGAGGAGACATTTTGCAGCCTCTAGGTTGGGTAGCAGTGGTGCTTTCAGTGTTTTGAGTCACTGTTCTGAAATTCCCTGATTGGTTTGGTGAAAGGTTTGGGTTTGTTTGTAAGGAGCCAGGTGTTCAGAAATGTTAATAAAAAAAGAAGTCAAGACTTCATTGTTGAGGGAATGAGAGTAAACAGGATCATATCCTTGTGCTCAGAGGGGTGGGGGCAAACTGCTCCAGTCCCTGTGGTCTTTGTTTCCAGGGATCTGGGTTAGTGTAGCTCTAAATGAGTGATTAAACCATTTGAACACATCCTGAAAACCTGAAAGCTTTTCATGATCCTAATGATCTTTCATTTTTGTGACTTACATAGCCAGAGCAGCAGACAGAGGACCTTTTAAGAATGACTGAATCCTGGTTCACATCCTTGTCCAGCCAGCCCCTGGAGCTGTTCAGGAGCATCAGCACTCAGCCATTCCCTGATCTCCACTGTGGAGCCTTACGGGTGTTCACTGTGAGTGCTTTTGGTTTTAATCATCAGGGAGTGACTTGTGTTGCCATTCAGTATCAGATTTTATTTATTTCTTCGAAGTGAACACCACAAAGTTGTTGTTAAAGCCCAGAAGTGGTCAGAAAAAGGCCCTTTTTCCTCATGTCCCACTCGACTTCCCCATTTAAATAACACAGCAGACACATTATGTCTGTAATGCTAATTTTCTAATTGGAGAGGGGGGGAAAAAAGGCAAGAGCTGTGCTCTAAGGTGCTGCTTCTATACCAGAGGCACTGCTGTGATAATTCCCTCAAAACTTTGAAGATAAGCACTGAGCTCTACTTGTTCTCAGTGTTAAACCCTGCTGCTTGATTTGAGTGGTGGTTTCATATCTCATTTAATTTTTCCTGTTCCACGTACCAAAAACCCTACTGTGTGACTGCTTTTCTGAGCTTTTAAAAGGTTTTCCCCCCCTCTCACATCTTTTGTCTCCCTGTTCAGGCCATTGCAAATCAACCATGGGCCCAGAAGCTGATGCTGAGCAGCCCAGGGTTTGTGGAGTACGTTGTGGACAGATCTGTGGAGCCTGACAAAGCTTCAAAGGATGCTAAATACGAACTGGTGAAGGCCCTGGTGAACTCCAAAACCATTGCAGAGATCTTTGGCAATCAGTACTACCTGAGGCTCAGGGCTTACCTGCAGGAGGGCCCCTATTATGTTAAGGCAGTTTCCACTACAGCTGTGGAAGGAGCAGAATAATGTCCTTGCTGGCTGGGATCCCCTTCTTGCACAGCACAGGCCTGGCACAGGTGTTGAGGTACAAGGTGTAAAAACTCTCCACACTGGAGGTTGTCTCTTTAAAGGAATGGGAAGATTTTTTTTTTTTTTTTGACTCTATTTGAAATGAGTCAGGAGAGCAAATTAAAGGCTGTTTGATATTTCCCCCTCAAATGTCATGGCAGAAGTTCCCCGTGTGCTTCGTGAGACAGGTAACCCAGGTGAGCACTTAGCAGCTGCTGGCTGTGTTTTATTTGGCAGAATTTATCAGTGTTTGTTTAAATTGTTGTTGGGTTTGGAGTTTCTGTTGTGTTTTCTCAGTAGGTTAAGTTCAGTTTAAAAAAAAACACCAAAACACCTCAAGGTTATAACTTCAGATGCTGCCATAATTTCTCTTCTTTTTTTATTCATTTTTTTACCTGCTAAAGTTGGCACTTGCCTGTAACACTCTTTGTCCTGTCAGAATCCTGTTGCTGAATAAGCCAGTGACACTGTCCCAATGAGAGAGTATGGACTGGATTCTCTTGTTTTCAACCTACTGGGTGTGAGTCTTGCTAGAATAAATAATCCTAAATATTGTTTACATTTTTTGCTGAGGATTAAAAAAAAAAAGAAAGTTTTTAGCCCTTTTAAAAACAAATTAATGCACTCTGTAGGGATCAAACCCACCTGGGAGCTTTGTCTCCCTTGCTGGCTGTGCTGTGAGGTGGCAGCTCAGTTTAGTGGCCGGAGCACTACAAAGCTAATTCAGAACCAAATCTTGAATTGTTTACACTATTTTTTATCAGAGATACAATTTTTAAGTGTTATTTAAAGAAATGTGGTATTTTAGTTACCTGAGTTAGACTAAAAGGCATAAGAACATGGAGCTCTTGTGCTGAAGGGAGTGAATGAACTGGGAGTGTGGAACTGTGGAAGCTGGAATCTTCTTTTGAAGATGTCAGGAGTGGCTGGGCACTCCAGTGACATGTGATGTGTCACTGTCCATAAACAGAGACCACAGGGGACTTCATATCAGAGACTTGGATTCCTTTTGTTGAGGGGGAGCAGAATAAAACATGGAATTACTACTTTGGGGCTTGTTTTAGTAAAGTGTCAGGCAGGTGTAGCTATGGGAAGTGCTGGCCTGTGCTGCCAGGGTTAGCAGGAGGATCCTGTCCTGCAGTAATTCTGATTTTTGCCCGTGGTAGGTACAGCTGGCATTGCCTGCCAAAAACTGCTGCCCAGGAGGGCTCAGAGGAGCTGGGGGAGATCCCTTAATGTTTGCTAAGCTGTCTAAATGCAGGTGAGGTGCCTTGTTGCTCACCAGCCAAGACGTCCCCGAGTTGTCATCCTCCATCCCAGTGCTGCTGCTTTTATCCTAAATGTGCCCAGCAAGCATCTGCCAGTGAGAAATGTGCTGCAGTGTCTCGTGACTGGAGAGAGCACGAGAGCCTCATAAATCCTGCATCCAGCAGACACATTGAAGCACCAAAAAGGAAATCAAAAGAGTGTGCAAGTCCTTAGCTTGCACTTGTTCTGGGCAGTTGTGTTATTTTAGGTGGCTTTGTGTGCTGGTGGCTCTGTCCGAGCCATGTGCTGAAATGTCAGTGAAAGAAATCAATATATAAACCTGTTCTGCAATTCATGAGCCTCTTCCATGTGTGTTTTCAGCTGGTGCTTTTGAAGGCTACTCTGTGTGCTGAGTATTTAGCATCTGCTTTGCATGGTACGTTTGCCAAAGACAATATTTTAGAATGTGCAGAGATGCCAAACAAGGGGATTTTTTTTATATGTACACATATGCTTTATTTTGTTGAATTTTGAGCTCAGTGTTGATTGATTAATTGATCACTTTCCCCTTATTACTCTGATGCAGTTCCCTGCCCGTGCTGTACATTGCCATATGGATTACATGCTGCTGCTGTATCTGATATAAATGACAAAATTGAAGTGTGTTGGTCTTGTCATCCCCCCCCTTAAAGTAACAGGTGGAGATAATTGAGGAAAAACACTAAATGGAATGCTGGAGAATTGAGGTAACATGCTGAACATTCGGTTTAAAAACCAAAAAACACCAAAGCAAACCTTGTCATCTGATGGATGTTAACAAACAGCTTTGCTTGAGGAATTTCCAGGCTGGCTCAGTGTCTGTTCCTGCCAGAGCTGCTCTGTTTCTCTGTGAACCAGCCTGCTCAGAAGCAGCTCCTTTTGTGGATGGAAAGCTTCCCCTTTGTTACAGAATTCTTTGCCAAGTAGATGATGCCTCACTCACATAAAAAAGACTCAAAAGTCTGAAAAACCCTGGATATAGACAAAGTCTGTTGGAATACTATTTTTTTACTTCCATGCATGCACTTGTAGGTACTTAGAGAGGCAGAGTACATCCAGTACTGCTCTGTCACACAGTAACAGTGAGAATGCATTTCCTGCTGGAGGGAAAAGAGCAAACTTTGGGAGGGCATCCTTTGTCCTGAACATTAGCAGGATAACACAGCCGATGAAAGGAAATCCGGCCTCATTTTACACAAGTTAAACATTAATTGACAAAATGAAGGATCTCATTTTTTATCCTGTCCAAGTTGAATTCTTTGAACTTATCAATGTAGGTGAGAACCTTGCAGGACACCAGGCTGTAGTAGGTTTCCAGCAAGGAACAATCTTCCCCATCGCTCGTTTCCTTCCAGTCTTTAAGCAGCTCGTCCTCCCTCATGTGCGAAGAGGTGAAGATGAATTTGTAGCAGCAGCGGTTGTAGCTGATGTGCTTGTCCCCGGCGAAGCGGGAGCTGTGCCTGGCAGTGATGCCAGCTCTCTGAGCACAGATGCCCACAAAGGCAGCGGGGGGCACAGCCAGGGGCACCCCCCTGGCAGCCACGTACACCTTGCGAGCCACGTCCTGCGACATGAGGAAGGCGCTGCCGTGGCAGAAATCCGGGTAGAACTCCTCGGGGAACCGGTGGGTGGGCACAAAGCCCGGGCTCTGCGGGTCCCTGTCGGGCACGCCCTGGTGAACCACCCTGCCCAGGTAGATGTCCTCCAGCTGGGTTAAGCCCAGCAGGTAGCCAGCCAGGCTGGGAACACCCACAAACACATCCTGGGCTGCGTGGAGGATGTACCTGGCGCGGGGACAGAAGGTCACCGTCCACTCCACGCTCATCAGCATCTTCTGTGTCTGCGTCTGCGGGGAGTCGATGAAGCTGCCTTCAATGATGTCCCGGTGCTTTTGAGCCTCTTCATTGATCTGCAGCTGGGTGCTTGCTGAAGCTGCCTTTCCTACAGCAAACAGAGTCAGGGTGCTGTAACCCCTGGAGGCTGTGGCGTTGCCCCAGGTCTGCCTGATGGCGTTGCGCCTTGTCCTGTTCTCTGGGCTGCTGCAGACAACAATGAGCAGAAATATCTCTTGATTGGAGCAAGTCGCTGCACTGCTGCTGGTGTAAGAGAGGTTGGCCTTCAGAAGATCCAGATCCAGCTTCCTGGCTCTCTCCCTGATCTCCAGAGCCTTTGCATCGGTGTAAGAGAGAGGCAGGGAATGCAGGAAGTATTGCTCCAGTAAATCTGCCCCAAAAAGCAGCACGTGGAAAAGCAGGACGTTGAAGAGGATGAAGCACCACTGGTGTGTGCGGAGCCTGCAGAGTGTCAGCTGGGGAACAGGAACATGCACACTGAATTCTCTTCCCTCTCAAAACAAAAGGCTTTCCCTCATTTTACAATATATCCACACAAAGCAATCACAACTTTTAGACCATGGTCTTTGTATTATCAGTGTGAGGCTTTTTTCCTCCTAGAAACTTAAGGAATCTACTTGTGGCACAGTGAGATCCCAAACTGAGGATGTTACTGTGTTGAAAGCTTCTTTCTGTGCATCCATGTGTGGAAATACTGAAGAATTACCTGCTCTGAACAATTTTTGACTATTTTTAACCTGTTACTGTAAGTCTGAGGTGCCCCTTAATATGTCCTTGAAAGAGAACTTTCGGTACTTGGCCTGACACTGCCCTATAAAAGCTGTCAGGGTTAGAATCCAGGAAAAAGGCTGGGTTGAATGGGGCTTGGAGCAAAATGGGGAAGTGGAAGGTGTCCCTGCCCAGGGCAGGGGGTGGAATGAGATGAGCTTTAAGGTCTCTTCCAACCCCAATCCTGTGAAAGCTGGAAGAGGCTGCAGCACTTACCTGCATGGTGCTGGGAGCTGTTCCTGCAGCAGGGGCTCTCTGGGCAGTTTCTCCTGGCAGTGGCTCTATCTGGGTCTGCAGGATCCAGTTACTGCCCAGTACCTGCAGCCTGTGGCTGCCACCTCACCTGCCTGGGTGGAGGAAAGATGATCCCTGGGGCTGATCGTGTTGCAGCCACATAAAACACGAAGCAAACAAACCCCTGGCCTTTCCCTTCATTAATTTCTGGCACTGAGAAATAAGTGAGGCAAATGCTGGGGCTCACTTGGCCAGAGGAATCCCTGGTACTGTGGAGTCTGTCCTTGATCTGCCAGTTTGCTGCTAGCCCTGGGGATTGTGTTTTTCACACCTTGTTTGCTGAGCACTCTGCATCTCCTGAGCTGCAGCTTTGGGGCTGAACTTGTGGGTCTGCCTTGTGTGGGGTGGTGGAGGACAGGCCTAGGCTGTGGGTGCTGTGGGGCTGGTTGGCTTCAGCCCGTGGGGCCGTGAGTGTCCCTGGGCAGGCTGTGAGTGTCCCTGGGCAGGCTGTGAGTGTCCCTGTGTGTCCCTGGGCAGGCTGTGAGTGTCCCTGGGCAGGCTGTGAGTGTCCCTGGGCAGGCTGTGAGTGTCCCTGGGCAGGCTGTGAGTGTCCCTGTGTGTCCCTGGGCAGGCTCTGTGTGTCCCTGGGCAGGCTGTGAGTGTCCCTGTGTGTCCCTGGGCAGGCTCTGTGTGTCCCTGGGCAGGCTCTGTGTGTCCCTGGGCAGGCTGTGCCTCGGGCTGTGCCTCGGGCCTTCCCGCAGCCTGTGCCTGTTGCTGTTGGCTTGGCCTCGGCCCTGCCGGAGCTGAGGGGGCCGGGGAGCCACAGGGGCCTGGAAGTGCTGCAGGGGGAAGTGCCAAAGACACCACAAACAGGATGGAGCTGTCAGCAGGGGGGAGTTGGCTTTGGCCGTGGGGCTGAGGGGAGAGGGGCTGTGGGTCCCCTGGGAGGGCAGGGAAGGGTTGGGTGATGGCAGCGCTGCTGGGTGAGGGTGGGTTGAGGCCTGGTGGCAGCTCCAGCTCCCTGGGAGAGCAGGGAGATCGTGATTTCTTTTTGATTTTGAGAAGGTTTCTCAGAGGTCAGGGTGCATTTCTGTTCTGCATGCTTGGGTGAAAGGAGAACGTGGCGCTGCTCTGGTTTGTCTTGGCTGGAGCATTGCAAGGCTCCCTGCAGCATCCTCAGGGCAGCCTGGATTAGCCCAATGTCCCAGGGACATGGGGAAGAGCTTTGATTTCTGCCTTGAGGGCTCCAGGGTTAATCCCCAGCTCTGGCTGAGCTGCTCAGCTCTCCCAGCTGTGTTGATAGAGGGAAGAGAGGAATTAAAGAAGAAACCAGGTTCCCAAAATCTGCTCACAGCTTGGAAGTGCATCTTACCCTGCTGAAAAACACCAAAACACTCACAGTGTGCAAGTCCCAGCGTGGATTTCTGCTTCAGGCTCTCCAAAAAGAGAAAACTCCTTCCCCAGGGCTGGTGTGTCAGCTGGCCCACAGCTTCACCCAGCCCAGCCTCACTCTCTGCAATCCTCACAGAAGTTGTGCTTTGAAGCTGGGTGAGCTGTCAGCACGGGAAGTGTCAGTTAAATGTGTGCCCTGAAATAAAAGGCTAATTAGGAAATATTTCTCATGTACAATAATACAGCCCTGCAGCTCCAGATACCCATTCCAGGGAAAAAAAAAAATTCTTCTTTGAAGATAATCTGTCTCCAGCTGAATAATTTAATCAGCAAATAAATACCAGTGTTTGAAACGTCTTACATTAAAAATTGAGTATCTTTAGAATAATAAAATATAATAATAAGCCCCACATGTGTATCATCCCTGGTGCAATTAGGCCCAGCGTGGTGCTGAAGCCATTCCTTTAGCACTGCTCTGTGGTGGCAGCAGCAACTTTGATACCAAATATATAAAATTAACACTCCCCAACCCCAGGCTGGGCACATGCAGCTCTTGGATGTGGGTTTTTATTTATGCACAGAGCCTGGTGGAGTCCCACTGGGAGGAAGCTGAGGAACAGCAAGGCAAAGACTGCTGAAAGGGAAAATAACTGAGTCCCTCAGCTCCAGGAGGTTTGCCTGGGGTGATCCCTCCAGCACCTTTAGCCCCAGGTTCAGGGAAGCACAGCACCCAGCAGCTCCTCTGTGACCTTACCTCACTTTTCAGAAGGGTAAAGTGAAGCTCGTTTGGAGAAATCTTCACTCCCAGGGAGATCCAAGAGTTTTGTGGAGAGGAGTGAATTCAGGGCCCTGGAATGGCTGAAGTCAGGTCAGTGGGGGTGGGAACATTGTTCCTACAGCTGCACTGAGACCCTGCAAAATCCTGGCTGTGTAAATAAGGCAGCCAAGCAGGAGAGCAGATTTTCCTGAGCTACAGTCCTGGAATTTGCTTTCTGTGAGATGTTTTCACATGTTCATTAAATTTTATGTCCAAGCAAACCTCACTAGAGGAGCAGGATGTAATGCTGTGAGCAACCTGAGGTGTCCTAAAGCTGTGAGTGTTCAGACTGAAGGGTGTTGGGGTTTGATTTTTTGCAGAGCAGGTGTTTTGTGATGTCCAAAGATGAAAGCAGAGCTGCCAGGAGCAGGAGGAGCCCGGGGCAGGCAGTGAGTGCTGCAGGGGAGCAGCCCAACCTGCAGCTCCTTAAAATGTCTCCTGGCTTCCCTCCCAGTGCTGGGAACATTTGGAAGGGGTGGCAGAGCCTGGCTTCCCTGGGTGCTGCTCGGCTTCACCTTGTGCAGGTGTGAAGGTTGGGATGACAGCGCTCCCAGGAGAGGAGCAGGAGAGGGAGGGTGGAGGGGAGCAACGGGGAAAATCCAGTGAAAATCGGGTTTCCCCAAATGAATTCGTTCAAATGTGAGAGCTGGAGCTCAGCCTGCCCTAGATGCCCCTCTGGGCAGGAGGGATGTCCCTCTCTGTGCCCACCCTGCCCTTGGGCTCTTCCCAAAAGCCAGGTGCATTCCCACAGGCAGGTTTGGCAATTTTTGCTGCCTGCTGCTCCAGGGACAGCTCAGAGCCCCTCTGTGGAACCCACCTGGCACAACATCCCTTTCCACAGGGCATTCCCTGTGCTCTCATGGGGTCACCTGTCTGATTCTGAGGCTCAGAGATGCCCCTTGTCACCCCAGCTGTCCCCAGCCAGGATGCTGTGGGAACACAAAGCACTCCCAGGTTTCCAAAGTGTTTTGGATGCTGCACAAAGGATCCCCTTTATTCCAACCTGCCTTGTGCTGTTTCACCAGCACACACAGGCCTGAGAGCACGAGGGGCTGTGAAGGGACTGTCTGGTTTTTAATAACAGCATCAGTTGCAATAAATAGAGATGGTTGTTTAGGTCTTAGTCACCTAATAGCAATGTTTGTGCTTGAAGACATGATTCAGCTCTTGCAGGCAGTTCTTCACCTCACATTCTCCATGGGGTTTGGGAAGTGATGGAAGAAGAGGCTTTGTAAGAGTTCTACAGTGTGTTTTTCACTTGTTTGATATTTAATGTCCCTTTGGGTATTAAATAAAAGTAGAAAACTGAAAACCAAGCCAAGGAACCTGAGCGCAGACACAGCAGACAAACATCTCTGTGGCTCCCAATGTGCAGATGAAGGTGTCTTTGCTTCTGTTTTAATGGCTCGATTGATGAGACTAAACCCACGTTTTTACAGCCAAGTTTCCTGCGTTCTTTTTTTTGTTTTGTGTGCATCAGTCTGGGAGTTACAGAGCCCTCTCCTTTTTTACGGTGTGTTTGATTATTCCTTCTTGAGATTAATGACAGTTTGACAATTCCCTTCCTCTGTATTCCTGGATAACGACAGCCTCAGCCCCCTGTGTGTTCTGCAAGTGCTGCACTCAGCCTTGGGAACACTGAGTCAAACATGAGCTGAGTGGAAAGAGCACAAACTTGTGTGAAATGCTGAGTCGTGAGGCCACAGGGCCAAGCAGGTTCCCCAAGTGATCTCCCTGCCAAGATATCAACTTGACAGAAAAGTTGCTTATTTTGCCATAGACCAGAAGTTTCCTTGTTGTTATTAATTCTCAGACCGTGCCATGTGAGTTGCTTTTTTGATGCTTTTTTGGTGCTTTTTGCCTCTCCCTTTCATTCCCTGCAGGCTGCATTTGTGCCTGGCAAATGGAGATTCACATAAAATTCATTTGACACGCACAGCATCCGCAGCGTCGGAGCCTCGGCTCAGGCTCTGCTTTGATTAAATTCAGTCCACGCTCTGACAACATTTCCAGCTGGGGGCAGGTCCAGTGTTGCTGTTCCTGGCTCCGTGCCTGCCCTGCCCTGCACTGGGCATTTCTCCTGGAGGAATTCCAGCTGGGGCATTTCTCCTGGCTGCCTCCTTGCCCTGGGGTGATGGGGGCCCGGCGTGCTGCACCCAAAAAGGCAAAGCTTGCCCAAGGTTGTGGGGGGAACAGGAGCTGGATGCAGCTCCTGGGGTTGAAGTGATGCCCCAGCCCATCCTCTGCAGGTGCTGGGTGGATCCAGCTGTGCTCCAGCTGGTGCCCCAGGGCTGGGGAGGGCCAAGCCACAATGGCTGTGCCCATCACCCTCCTGGCAGGGGGTTTTGGGGGGCTGGAGCAGGCCAGGGACCCCTGTGACACAATCCCTGGAGCCCTGTGGATCGCTGGACTGGGATGATGTGCTCTGCAGAAGATGACTTTCTCTCACTCTCGTCTCTGACTCATCCCACTGTTGCTTCCCACAGATTTATTTATTGTTCTCCCAGCTGCAGAGAGAGCAGAGCTGAGTCTCAGTGCCCTGTGCCAGGCCCCTCCTCGGGCAGCTGGGCTGGGATCTGTCAGAGCAGCCAGGCCTTCCCCTGCACTCACCCCTGGGGGTTCCCAGAGCGGGGCCTTGCCTTCCTGGGAGCCCTGCAGGTGCCCCCCGAGGCTGGCTCTGCTCTGGGAGCTCACACGCAGCACCTGGGCTGTGGAAACAGCACCCAGCACCTCAGGGTGCTGCTCATTCCCTGCCCAGGCAGAGAGCAGCCCCTTGGAGTGGGTGCTCTCCTGCTCTGGGAGTGTCGGGGTGCTGAAGGGGCTCCCCAGCAGAGCTGTAGGTTCTGAGGGAATCGAGAGAACGATCCTGTGGCAGGAGGTACATGAAATCCTCACTAAGTGTGCTTTGTGTCAGTGTCTGCTGGGAAACAGGGGCTTGTAACATCAACAGCATTTTGGGGGGTGCTGCAGATGGTGGTGGGAAGGATCAGCTCAGCCCCATGGCCCCAAAATTCTGAAGGATGCCTTTGCTGAGTGCACTGCCCTGCCTTCCCCTGCCTTCCCCCCTGGGCTTTGGGGGTGCAGGGAATTGCTCTGTGCTGGAGCTGGGAGCAGTGCCCAGCTTTCCTCAGGTGGGATTCCTCAGCTTGTCCCTGTGGTGTCCTGAGCAGCTGCCCTGCTCATGGTGGGACCGGGGTGGCCCCGGTGTGAGGAGCAGGTGGAACCAGTGCCACTCCAGCATTTGGATGGGGATGTTCTCTTCTTCTGGCTCTTTCTCTTTCATTTCTCATTTCTCGCAGCATCTGACTGTAACTGTTTTAAATAATTCCTCCCCCACGCCTGTGTTATCACCCGGCATGTCAGTACGCTGCTGTGCCACCCACCCCTCTCCTCCCGGAGCTGCAGTTAACGCTCTGCACAGATAACTAACGCCAGGCAATTAGTGAATGGAGAATAACCTTCCCACTCCGAGCAGGAGGGGCCGGGGAGCATCACACGGCCGGATTGCACGGGGAGTATTAATTGCTTTTCTCTCCAATGACTCCTGGTGTAGGAGAGTCCATATGGAGAGCGAGGAGGAGGAGGAAGAGATGCTGCGGGAGAAGCAAAGTCTCCCGTGCTGGAGAGAAGCGCAAAGCCCGGCGCATCCGAGCGGGGGCACTTCCCTCTGCCTCCGGAGGCTGTGCCCGGCGGGGGCTGCGGCGGGTGCCGGTGCATCACTCGAGCCCGGGCGCAGCGGATGCGAGGGTGGGGTAGCCCGGGGTCAGCGGCTGCGAGCCGCCGGAGAGAAACCAGAGCTCGGCGAGCAGCGGGGTCCCAGCGGACGGTGCCACCTTCCCCCGGGTGTGACTGAGCGGGCAGGGGCGCTCTGCTCGAGGCGCAAGGAGGGGCTGCGTGGCCGCTGCGTTTCGGTGGGAGCGGTTCCTTTGTTGGGGTACCCTCACCCCAGTACGGCTCCCACAGAACGGCACCACAGCGAGCTGACAGCGGCCTGGGCTCGGCAAGAGGAATGAGAAAAGATGCAAAAAGGAGAGGAGGGGGCAGAACGACCCCCGGGCTGGGGCAGAACGACCCCCGAGCGCTGTTGCCTCACGGGTGTGCCGGGGGTCGTGGGACCCTCTCGGAGCCGCTCCCTTTGCAGCCGCTCGCATCCGCCCCCTGCGAGGGGACACATTTCGGGGACACTTCGCATTTGGCCACATCATTGCTGGTGGCACATCTCGCCTCCTGGCACATGGGGCTGAACTTGGAGGGGAGGGAAGGCGCCTTGCAGCCCATCCCGTTAACCCTTTCCTGGAGGGGCCCGGCTCGTTTCCAGGCTGCCCACGCTGTCCCTGGGCTCGGGGCCATTCCCCAGCGGGGATTTGTTATTGCAGCAGGGTCCCCCGGGAAGATCAACGCTCCCGGCCCGGCCGCGCAGCACGGCACAGGAATTCCCGGGGCTTGGCCGCGCTGTTTGCGTTCGGCATAACCCCGAGGCGCAGCGGCTCTTAACACAAATATTTGTGTGGGTAGTAGAAAAAAAAAAAATCCAACCAAATTAAAAAAAAAAAAAGGAAATTAAAAAAAAAAGAAAAGAAAAAATAAAAAAGGAAAGGAAGAAAGGAAAGGAAAAAGGGAAAGAGAGGAGAAGAGAAAGGGAAAGGGGAAATCACAGTGAAAAGATAGGGAAAAAGGAAAATCAAGGAAGCAAGCCACCCAAAGGTCGCGCTGCCAGAGGCGAAGGGACGCGACCCGCGGGGGGATCCCCGGCTGCTGCCCCATCCCGGGGGTCGCGGGGGCCGGGGCGAGGCCGGCGGGGGCAGCTCCTCGGGAGGAGGCGAGCGCGGCCGCCGGTGCGCGTTGGGCGGAGCCCGGCCCCGCCCTGTGCGGCCCCGCCCCGCCCCGCCCATCCCCGCGCATCCCCGCGCATCCCGCACCTGTTGCCGCCCGCTCCCCGCGG
>VZUI01057788.1:0-88428 GCA_013401135.1 Cettia cetti | reverse complement strand
CCAAAACAAAACAAACCCCCCCCCAAAAAAAAAAAAAAAAAAGACCTCTCTCCTGCCCTAAAGCCCAGTGACATGAGCTGATAGCACCCACTGGCTGTGTCCACATTACACCTACCTCTGTTGTCTCTTGGTTTACATGCTGACCCTTGAGCCCTAAACCAGAATATTTTGTTTATGTCATGATTTCTAGACAAAATATTTCCCAAACTGTGATTGGAAGAGAAGTATTTTGAGTAGTTGAAAATGTCACTGGGAGGCAGACAGATAAACTAGATAGTTACTGGGAGGTGACACTCCCAGCTGTGTGGTCAGCTAGAGCACAGTGCCCCATCCCTCTGTTTCTAAGACCTCTTTTACTTAGCTGTACTAGCAAAGCTTATCAGCACAGTAATCAAGATTTCCAAAACAAAATAAACAATTCTCTTCACTGTTTTTCACTCTCTTGCTCTCTTTGAATATACATACATGACAGTGAGTGTATACATACATATAACTATGTTGTTTGTTATTTGTAAGGAATAACATCTATGTGCATGCTACTGTATGTAAGTGTTGATGTATATGCATGCACACGTGTGTAATTTGCTAGATTACTTTGAACTGTCAAATAAAGGTGCTTGTGTTTATTATTCATGACTGAGAAAGGCAAAGAAATAGCCTAAGGAGGAGCAAAAAGAAATGCAGAGCTTACAGAAAACACGTCTCAATTTTATCGATGGGGATTTCAAAACATGTTACTTTCTTTATAGTATATCCATATCATGAACCATCAATTACAATAGTCAGGAAAATGATACTGCAGCTTAATGACATAGCACATTATTATCTGACCTAAAGAGCTGTGAGACATAACCTCCATCAAACCTGGTATTATTATCACTTTGTTCTTTCTGATCATGTGGAATGGATTCTCTGTCTCCTTGTATATCTTGAAGGGATTAGTTTATAATTTTCTGGTGTCATTTGCTGTACCTCATCATTTGCCTCATGAAAGAAAACAGAAAACCAACTTCATTAAACAGTAAATAAAACCCAAGATGAAGACAAAACATCTAGGATGGATGCTGATAATTAGTTTCTTGGTGGAAATTAATGTTTTGAAGGAATGGCTTAATAGTTATGTTTTGAGTTGTTGGGTTTTTTCCCCTTTATCTCTAATATTTTTCTGGATTTGAATAATGATGGGGTTTGAGGTTATTAGAACTTCCATTCTACATCTTTGGACAGTCTTGCAAGTAATAATATGATTTTATTTCCCTGCAGTGTTTACCAACTTTGTTTGCAACACATTACAGAATGTCTTTATGCACAATACAAATTAATTTCTGATCATGACAGGAATTTATGACTATCAAAATGGAATTTAGTTGCCTAAATATAGGTGTTCAATGACGTACTATGACACAGGGTAGGATATCTTCCTTGACCCCCACACACTAGCCATGTGGGTCCTGTGTAAAATGAGAAAAGTAAAGATTCATCTCCAATGCAACATTGTACAATGTTAATCTACAATGGTAATGTACAAAGCTCCAAATGACTTGGAACAAAAGGAACCATTCTGGACAGTAAGATCAGCTCCCTTACTTAAACCTGAATCCAAGGAGAAGATCCCCTGACTACAGCTTCATTTCTAAGTCCACTTAAGCTGTCCAGAACCACGGGAGAAGAGCTGCAATATGAGTTGACAGCCAAACTGCGTAGGTTAATTGTGTATGGGCACCAAGAGTAAGAACAACAGGAGATAATTCTGCTGGGAAGACACATTCACAGCTGGCCAGTGCTGTGTCTTTTTCAGGAGGAGACTATTCATTTCCATGTCCTTGACTCCAGAGTCAAGTCCCCTCATCTGTTCTGTGTCTATTCCCACTGGCCCAAGGAAAGTAAGATACTTCTGCATTTTCAACTTTATTTTATGACTGTCTCTTCCTTGGTATGAACCAAAATGTTCAAAGGCACAGCATCAGGGAAAAGGCTACAGGAAAGCACAGTATCTGGAGCAGTTGCAATGCTTTTAGAGCTGTACGAAACTTTGTTTCTTGAGCTTGACAGAAAAAAAACCCAAACAAACAAAAAAAACCACCTTAAAATGTATTTTTGGGTCTGTACTGAATCAAGATTATACATACTAAACTTTTTTTGGTAGTTTTCCTCAAACCAAAATAGTCCATGCATCTTTAAATAGAAGGACTGGGTAATTTTAAGGAAGATCTTCATTCTCAGTTGTTTCTTGGACAGAAAGAGGACTGCCAGCAGGACATGAGATTCCCAATGGGTTCCTGGTGACTGGCCTCATTAACCAAGTTGTCAAATACTGTGATGGGGGAAAAGAGTCTTTCCTGCAGAGGCAGTTCTGTTCTGATGGCTAATTAGTCATTCACCAGGGAGGAGCTGAGGCATCCAGTCTTCCTCATAGGCACCCCAAGAATTAGTCAGACAAGTTCATTCTTATTCTCTTGGATCTCTCAGTCAAACTGTTGGGTAACAGGGTAAGTATATACTCCCTCTCCAAAACTTTTTTGCTGTGATTTGACTTATCTTTTTAAAAGGATGTGAACAATATTTTTACATTCCTCAACCAGTAAACAGATAGGTTCCCTAGACCATAACAAGAAGTAATTTTAACTTCCATTTCACTGCATTAGTAGATGATGATGATGATGATGACGATTTTTACAACACTAGTACTATTAATATAATTATTACTACTGCTTATATTTGTACTAACCTAATAACTGAATTCCATTTCAGGAATAAGCATCTGAAGAATAGTATGAGAGCAAAAGTTTTTCAATGAACTTTAATACTGCTCTGTAATTTTTCCTTACTTTGTGACCATCTTTTTCCATTTCTTTGCAAAAGAACTATCAGTAGCTGATGTGCTCACACTGGAAGCTTGTTTATGTAATTCACAACTTCTATAGAAGTCTTTGATATGCCTGATCTTCAACCAAAAATCCTTTTTTGATTGTGATTTTTGCATGCTGTTCAAGCTGAGTAGCATAACTATCAAGACCTTTTTCCTCTTGGGCAACACGTACTCCACTCATACTCCATAGGAACTGGGGTGACTGCCTTGCATTCTGTCAGAAAGAGGGATTTTTCCACAGTCATTTGGTTCTGGAATGCACCAGGTCACACAGCAGCATCTGTGTGTGTGCATTAGGCAGTACACAGAACTAGTTAAACTGGATGACTCTGCGGGGCTTAGTAGATCAATTGCCATTTTCATTTGGGACAGCACTTGAAATCCTAATGAGAACAACAACACTTGTAATTAGAAGTCTACAAAATCCTCTAAAATAATCACTTAAATTTAAAATGTAAATGTAGCTGTAATTAATTAGTCTATTTAGAATAAAGTTTTCTAATTAACAAATGTAAATTGGGAATTTTTTGTAGATTTCATAAGGACAAAAGTGTTTCTCATGGGAACTGAAAGGAGATGTGTTTCCATCTGAATGCATATTAAACCCTGGTGGCTCACACCTCTGCACAAGCCTGTGGCAGTAAGAGGGACTGTTTGTGACAGGATCATATTAGCACCTGAGCCACAGAGATTTTCCTAAGATCCATTACACAAAACATTACTTTTTAAAACAGGAATGTTTTAAGTTAAGGATTATGTTTTTCAAAGATGAAAAACTGAATTCTAATCTGCAAGGATGACTGACCACCACTTGTCTAATGAAGACAGTAATTGATTATGGAAGTAAAAAAAAAAAAAAATCAGGAAATTAAAACTTCTAAAATCTGATTTAATTTCACATCAGGATCATAGAAAGAAAAAAGCTGAAAAAAAGCAAAGTGATACTTACTGCATGACAGAACCCCAACATTTTACTTAGTGCTTAATATATTTCCATTTCTTTTTCTTTTTGATTACATTTAAATTACTTCACGATATTTTAGTAATACTGAGTCAGTGCTTACCATTTCATTCCAACACAGACAGGAGAATTGAATGGCTGAAAAGTAAGGTAAATTCTGTGAGCTCCACACTGTCGTGGAATTATGTACTTTCAAACTGCACTAGGCATCCTCATACAGGCAGTGGAGTAGCCAATACAGTCTATGCCCATTTTCATATTAGCTGCTAAATAGCTTTCCAGATCCCTTTGACTGTGATTTGTTCCCAGCTGACTCCAGTAAGAGCTCAGATACCCATCTCTCCTTGAACACATGCCTTGTAGTGCCTAGATGTATCTAAACAGAGATGTCAAGACCTGCAGCTGTGTCCCAATGTCTCTGTCTGTCCATGAAATAATGTTGACATGAAAAAGAAATAAAGCCAAAAATCTCCAAACTGAAATAGGTCTGACACATTCTCCTCCTTCTGTTTTTAGCATCAATATGAGTGCTTTGTGTCTGCATCTGTTTATACTGTAACAACTTGGGAAAAAAAAGAAGGGGCGAGCGGGACAGGGAGAGGGAGGGAGAGAGAGAAGAAAGAATGAAAGCAACAAAGAGAGAATGCCAACACAATTTTTCCAACATATATGATGAGTATGCACTATCTATAATGACAATATTGTTTTGGTGTAGTTCTAAGTGTCCTTTAATAAATAATTTTCTCTGTTTGAGTTAGGCAGCCAACTGCCTTTCAGAAAGGGATGATTCCCAGTTGTTACTGTCTAGAATCAAATTGAAACAGTTCTACAGAGATAATGGTACATCTCCCATTATCATTACCCTTAGTTCTAGCATGTCAATCCACTAATTAATACATACCTTTTAAAGCTGTATTTGTTACAAATGAGTTTTAAGGTCACTCCTCAAATCATAGTGCAGCCTGAGGGGCAGGGGGCATTATACATCACCACAGCATCATACTAGTGATTCCAGTATAGAAAAACAGATACACATCAGTTAGGCAGAGATCAAAAAAGGCAAATGAAATCATCTTTCATAGATGAAAATGCATTTAAGTTTGAATGTGTGCCTCAGTTTAACTCTCTGAAGCAGATGGACTTTTTTCACTTTTCTCTTGCAATAGGAACATTCCATGGCATTTCTGATGTTGACCAACAGTTGTTGTCTTGTGACTGAGTGCTATTGCAGGAGTCTTGTACTGATTCTTTAAAAATAAGTCACAAAATAGAAAATATTACTCTTTTTCAATATCGCCTAATTGGGACCTCAGCAGTATAAGAAATTTAGGTTCTTGAGCACATTGAAAGTATGATTGGGATATGTCTGCAAACCTCTAAAATTCCCATGTGAAAAGCAAAGATTAACTGTACAGTATTTACACCTTTTCATTGATAACTAATACCATAAAACTGTACAAATTGCAATTTGTTTCTTTTTCCCACAATCCCTTTGGCTTTTAAGGGATGTTCCTCAATTAGTTGAACTGTGTTTCCTCTTGCTTGCTAAGCAATTTTGGTCAAACAAGGAATGGCAGAGGTCCACAATTAGATCAAAAGATCAATCCTAATGTACCATTTTCTCCTCACCCTCCTGCTTTAATAAAGTGGCTGCAGTTCTCCAGGGGACAACTCAAAATCCGAGTACTGATATTTCTAAATTAGCTGACTCTGTGACCTTGCTAGTAATTGCGTTAGTTTATCAATGTTCAACACAATTTATTACTCTCCAATATGTACCAAAACGTTTATCTCTCAACACTAACAATATTAAAAACCTAAACAATCTGTTGAGAAACAAAGGACTATTCAATAGGAAAGATGCATAATAAACTGGAAGAGACTACACTGATGGGTAAGAGGATTAATATAGGAAGTAGCCATAAGTGAAATAAGGAAAGAATGTTTATGCCGTATTGCATTTGGGGCACTTTTAAAATCTGTAAACCACAGATAATTTAAACAAAACCTTTCTTTTTGTTCCATTCATCCTGTCACTCTCTGTTTTTTTTTATTTTCTTTCTTTTAAAACCAGGAATGAACTACTTATTTTTTATAACACTGTTGCCCAGGCTCCAGTGAGAAAAATGAAGACTGATAAAACCTTATCTAAGCATTTAAAAGTCATTTGGACACATTGATCAAAACTCACTCTGAAATTAAACATATTAAATTTAGATGGAGGAAAAAAGGCATTAAGTTGATGGAACCCAATTTTTGTATGAAGCAAACAAATGGCATCATTTCCCCAACCTTCTCATCTTGATCACATTGCTATGCATTATTTAAAATATGCACTTGATTTGGTAGTTAATAAGCTATCTGTAAACTTGAAGTAAATTTGATCGTGGGCAGTGCTCTTCTAGTTCCTACAGGAGGGTTATTGATTTGTTTTTACTTCTGTAAGATGTCAGTTTGTGGCATTGTGCCACCAACCATGAATCAGTGTAACTATCTCTGCTCATGGTGAGATAAGAACGATAAAGAGCAGAAATGCACAGAGCATGTGCAATCTTTTAAATTATCTCATTTACTTAGAGCTGTCAGCAGCTCAGCACTTCTCTTTGCCAGCAGCAGACATACATGATTCTGCTGTTGTGGGTATTGAATCTTCTCTCCTTTGGGGGTTTCAACTGAACTCCCAAGTCAAATGGAAGAAAACAACTAAAATTTACCTTAATCCACAAGTTAGAACAGTAAAAATGACCAATGTGATGTTTTAATTTCTGCTGTAGAAAAACACTGATCAAGTCTGCTGAAAACTTAGAATCATAAACTCATACTTGCAAGCTTCTCTACAATTCCTCTACAAATCAGTCATCTTAATTTACTTTGATAAAACCAGTACTTTGTCCTTTTCGGGTTCTTTGGGACCACACCTAATTTAGAAGAGTTCTGGAGCACTAGGAGAAGGCAAATACAAAAAAAGGTTGTGAGTGACCCACCCGCATCGACAGCCACACTGACATTTTGTGGCTGGAGTTGACTTTGGAATGGTTCTGTTCTCACTCTGAAGGCTGCCCACCTCAGTTGTCAAAGGATGTAAGCTGATTCCTGAGGAATAGCTCCTTCTGGAAACAATGTGGGTCCCTGCAGTCACACCAGAGTGGGAATCAAGACACCAAGTGAGGATGACCAGGGAGTTCACTTCAACAATATATTCCTGTTCTGACATAAAACAGAGTAAAATAGATGAGCTTGCTAAATATTACCATGAAGTTCTTAAAACCCCTTTGAATTAAATTATTAACCACATACTATGTAATCTTCCTAAAGAACAAAGGTGTTGGGTGTTTTTTTTTAAACCTTCCTAGTACCTTCACAGAAAAACCATAGTCTGAAAAATGTTTCAAAAGTGGTGTTTTATCCATCTGTTTATTACCAGATTAAAGAGCAGGGTCTTAGGACAAGAGTAAGAGTTCTCCATATTCACATGATTTTGTACTTTCCTTTTTTGCAGGAAATTGCAAAGAAAAGAGAGTTTTATGAGGAAGAGTGGTGGACATTTATCTCAGTTTTGAATGTTGCTGTCAGCTCAGAGAGATCTGAGTCTCCATTTATTAAAAAGCAAAATTAGTTGTAATGGCACAGAACTAATTTGTATGGTGAAATTAACATCAGCCATCTTCAAGTTTCTAACATGGGTGGCATGCACTAAACCCCAGAGGTGCTCATTTTCCTTTCTGGACAGAATCTTATACAATTGGCTTAGAAGTCAATAAATAGATTTTAGATAGTGATATGAATCCTATCCTACAGGGAAGTGTAAAAACCTTCACAACAGGCATAGTTATTCCCTCCTTCAGTGCACTGCCTCAGAGACATTTGTGCACATCAGTTCTTGTGCACAAACATGTTTCTCCATATTATTTAAAAAGTAATTTATTTTGAAGAGTACAGATTTTATAAGGTATAATACTTCTCTATAAATCAGATTTGCACAACTCCGAGGTGCTCCAATAAATTGTTTCACATATGTGCTAGGGAATATTTTTACTTTGAACACTTTTTTGCTCAGTATATATCTTAATTCTGTAAGTGAATATTATTTATTTTCTAGAACTCCACTGTATGACATACAGTCTTCTTCATGCATCATCTTTTTATTTTGCATCTGGCTTAAGATCGGGCTTTTTCTCCATCCTGTTTAGAGTCAGTTGGTCACATTAGGTTACTGTGACTGGATATAATAGGACATGACACATTTGAGGCACATGACACATTTGAGAAATACTCTGAAAGCAAATGTGGGGTTGGCTTTTTTTGAGATAAAAGCCTCATGCTCGTTATTTCAGTCTATTATTTACTTGCTTTGCCATACTTTGTGATCTGGTTTGGGTTGGAAAGGACTGCGTCAGGTCTGCTAAGGTCTCAAGCATGTCAGCCACACCACATATTTTGGCAAAGTTGGAAAAATTGCTGGAGGTGAACTCAATCCTGCTGCCCTTGTTACTGGCAAAGATGTTAAACAACGATGGTCCCAATACCAGTCCCTGGGGAATGACAGTAGCCCCTGGTCTCTGCCTGGACATAAGTCATTGGCTGCAGTTCTTTATGTGTGACCTCCAACCAACACCTTATCCACTGAGTGTTTCCTCCATCAAATCCACGTTTCTCTAATGTAGAGACTAGAATGTTATGCAGGACAGTGTCAGATGTTTTGAACAAGTCCAGCCTCCAGGACTCCAATGAGAGAAGAAAAAAGGGAATAAAATCATATATCCTGCTACATATACCTCTAGTAAAGAGTATTGTGTAGGATTCTTTATACTAAACTTTAGGTAATCAGATGAAGTACTAGTGTTTCTAATCACCCCAATGCCCTTAAGTAATCCCAGTCAAAGAAAGATGAATTCTCATCTTTGGAGAGCAGCTAGGACCTGGTCTACCTCTTTCTTGTAGTGATGGAACTAAATACTCTGGCCTTGTGCAAGCACTGTATAATCTTGAACAGCTCTTGAGAAAACCAATTCTTTTCTTCCTAAAGTGAGTTGCTGAGATGTCAGCTGAAGTGGTCTTTGAAAATAGATGCTTGACAGATTAAACTGCTTCAGGATGATTTGTGCAAGCAGGGTAGTTCATGAGTTGCACAGTGTTTATGTCCTGCCATGTCCTATTAACCAGAAAGATTTTTAAGGAGTACTTTCAAGCTCACACAATAGCTTCATACATCTGGTTGGCTTTGATGGTGATAAGATCACTAGAAAGTATGGAAGAACCAGAGTAGTTGTTAACTGGCATATAATGTTCAGGGAATTTGTGAAATCTTCATCTCTGACATTTTAAAAAGCTGGCTGGACTAATGACTGTCAGGAGGGATTGATAAAATTCATTCAGCCCTGCCTTCAGTCATATCTGTGGATCTATAAATGCATTGACTCACTATGTTGGAGTTCATTTTAAAACCTGTCTCTTATTAACAGTAAAATAAATTGCAGCCTGGGTAACCTAAAGCTTGACTTGGGGAGTTAACATCATATTTGTGAAAGAGATTGAAAAATAAAGTAGAGCTTTATGGATGTATGAAAGCAATTTTGTTATTCTTTTATGCAGAAAGAGTAGCAGACAGAGTGGGTAGATTTATAATACTGTACCCTTGCCCAAAGCATGGGTAACAGAGACTGATTTGTTTTACAGTGCTGAGAACCAACTACCTCTGGAACTAATCTGAACATCCATATCACACAGTGTTTTTCCTGGATCTCCTTTGGAGTTCTGTGGTCTCTCACTTCTATAAATCTTGTGGGGTGTGGGGTTTTTTTTACAGGTGAGTGTGTTCAATTGCAGTTCTCAGAAGGAGTGTGAAACTACATGCCTTGGGACTCTGTGGGGTGTAATATCATGTGAGATGTCTAGGACTGCAAAATTTGCCGAGGTCATGCTGTAGGGCTGTAGGGAAAGAAAGAAGCCAAACTTTTCCTCCATTCTGCAAGCTGCGTAAAGCAACAGACCTCTTTGAAGGCAGCTCAGACAAGGGACTTAGACAGACATCCTTGTGCTCCTCCTCATATTCTGCCATCCACTGTGCATGACAGGAAAAGGTCTGGTCATTCCTAGCAGACATTGGAGAAGACTGATTATGTTCATGTCCAAATGTTTACGATCACATCCAAAATCAGCAATTCAGTCACTGATTAATAGATTTTGGGGGGCTGTTTATCAGGAATCACTTCCTAATCACAGGTGCTAGTTCTGTTTACCTTCTTCTGGTTCTTGTTTGCAAGAATCAAAAAGTGTTTGCCCATTATGTTGCACTTATGTCAGATCTACTGGATGTGTCTCACTGAGACCTAAATGTCAGGATTTCAGGGTTCACAGGTGGAATTGCTGGCTGCATGGATAAGGGTGTGGCTCTGCTCCTGTGCAAGTCAGTAACAGTTTCCCAGTGGACTTCACTCCAAAGAGAGCTCAAATCAAAGCTTAGTGCCTTTGAAATCCATATCCTACATATTCAAATTCCTTCACTCCTTCTTCATGAACTTCATTTTTGTAATAGTTTTCCTTTTCAATTGGGAAGACATGGTTACTATGTCCATGAAATATTATAACAAAACAATTAAAAAAATAATGATGTGTGCATTCTTTTATCACTACTAAAGTTTGTAAATTATTTCTGCTATTGCTTGAAATCTGTACTGTCTCATAATGTAAGGTCTATTTTTGGTTTATTTTGTCACTTTCCTGAGTGTATAAACATATATATATAATGAACTTGGTACTTTGAAGTGCTTACTACCAAGCTATTTGTAAGTCAAACCAGTATAAAATCAGAATGAATCAATTATTTAAGAACAATTCTTGATACACTAAAATATGAGTCCTGCAAGACTCATTCACTGGACTTGTAGCATCATATTAAAAGCAAGATAGCACACAGCATTCATTTTCTTCTTATATGAATAAAAGTGTCATACTGCCACTAATGTTAAAATAATATGGGCTGAAAGCAGTGTTACTTTTTGTGTTAATTGATAAATAACTAAGCACAGTTCAGGTACATTCACATTTCTTCCTCTCAAAGAAAATGTTATGTCATAACCTATAAGTTTGTTTTATTGGTATCCTGAGAATCATAAGAATAGCCTGAATATAGCCAGAACTAAACAGCCAGGGAAATCTTATAGGTAAGTGCTCTGTGCTGCTGTCTGTTGGTCAAATCGTAGAATGAGAATGAAATAGTTGAGTTTGTGCCCATGGTGGGTAAACAAGCTTTCTCCTCTTCACCATCCTAGCAGCTCATGCCCCATGGTTAAGCTGTTTAATTTCAGATGTTGTATTGTTACAGAGGTTACAGCAATTTAACTGAAAAGCAATTGGATTAATTACTTAATATATTTGATACTTAATACATTACTCAATATATTGTGAGTAGCTCACCACAGCTGAGCCCTGCATGGTGGAATCAAGGCAGAAGAAGGACCAGAAGGTCTTTGATGGATTGGGGGTGGTGTGTTCACTTCAGGCTCAATGAGCCTCCAGGACTCAACCTTCTGTACTGTGCTGACCTCTGGCATCTGTCCCCTTAGTGTCACAAGACACAAATTTTTTCAGTGATTTACAAGAGATGAGCTGACAGACAAAAAGTCAAACTCCTTTCTATTTATCTTAAAGTCATTGTGACAGAATGGTTAACTTGAGCAGGGAGACAGCACTGCCCTGTCCCAGGGCAGACTCAGAGACTCAGCTCTCATGGATGGAATCACTCAGGTCTTTGGACTGGTCCAGGCTAGAAAGGAAATGGTATAAGTTATGGCAGAGTTTCTCTAATGTAAAATTAAGCAACACTCCCCCTTCTTCAAATTAAGATGAACATATTTTAGAGGATTCATAGGCTCTAGGACTTCAATGTGCTTTAAGAGCAAGGCCTGAGATGCACAGATGTGAAAGCAAAAGGAAGAAGAAAAGGCCTGAAGTGCCAAGGATGCTGGCTGAATACTCATTTTTAGTTGGTTCTGCCTCCATGTCAAGTTCACCCATTATTTTCCAGATACTGTTTTAAAATGTAGCCTTCATGCAGGAGGTTCATGCTTTTATTTTTGTAAATTTAATTACTGGTTCAAACATTCAACATCAGGATCTGTGTTTTACTCCCTAGTCCAGTGAATTCGTACACATATAAATGCACATGTATATTTATACAAATAATATGAAGTAGGACAATTTGAAGAGGTGGAATTGAGAGAAGATATCTGAAAATATGCCATAGCAACGTACAGTGTTCTCCTTTAGAAAGGAGGTGATATTTGGGCTAAAATCACTGCTTCTGATCAGAGGAAGAATACGTACTTCACTGTCCCTGAAATACTGAATAGGATAGGATAGCATTTCACCTCAGTTTACCTACAAAAATGACTGATTTCATGCCTCAACTAAATTGAGAGCTCAGTATTATGAATAAGAGATAAAAATAGATCTCTCTCTTCACCTTAAAATTAAGCATAAATTTTTCAGGCCTGATGTATCCTTCTCTTCAATAGTTTTTGGCTACTGTAGTCCTCCCCCTTTTTCATACAACAACCTCCCTCATATTCCATCTTAAATGCTTTGTATGTCGAGCAGAGTGGGCCAATTCAGTGTTGCCAATATCAACTGTGTAAAAGCCAATAGGTGCCTACATGTTTGAGTTTGCCCTTGCATCACTAATTTTCAGATGGAGAGCAGGATTCAAGAAGACTGTTAGCAAACAAAGTATAGTCCAGGAAAATCTCAAAGAGTTCTAAGAGGAATCTCTGTTCAGAAGAAAAAAACCTCACCCATCCTTCTGACAATCAAATTTTTCATAAGTGGTAGCTAAACAAGAAAGTTTAGATGGAGTTATAAGTTGTTTGATTTTTTTTTAATGGATGTGCTATCTCAGCCACTATGCAACAGGTTGCAGAGAGACTGGAAACTCCCAGTTACCTCAATGACCTCAGGAGTTGTGTTTTGAGCTTATCCAATACCAAAATACCATTCCCAGAAAAAAAACCCCAGCAACCCAAATGCTAAATCCATTATTTGTGCATCCCAGTTGATCCTCCTAAATCAGGAGAAATTTGGACCTGCATTTTTTTTGTTCATCAGTCTTCTGCCTCTGAACTGGAAGCATGAATGGGGGTCTTCATATTCTTGTTAGGACATTGTGAGATGGCATTCATTAGCTATTGACCACTGCAGTGATGGAAAATCTGATGACAATGATAGTCCTGTCTTTAGACAAGTGTTTGAAATTTGAAAAGCAAATTTTTAAGTGCAGTTTCACCCTGTATGTACTTTCAGCAAAGTTCGATACCCTTGACGTGGATGCATTCACTGTGCCATGCTATTGCAGGGGGTTATGAGCAGTTGCTGTGCTCCACTCAATAAGAGGTGGCAATTTGGCACCATAGAGTTACCTCAGAAAACATTGTAGACTGTAATTACTTCATGTTTGCTTTTGTGTTTTGACACCACCAGGTGAGAGGTGTTGGTGGTGTGCATGGTGTAGTTGTCATTAAATATAACTGAGCTGAATGTTTGATGAAGTGAACAAAAGATGAAGCAAGCTAGGCATGCAGTCAGACCTTTAAGAACAATCTTGATGTAAATGAGGACAGGCTTTGTTAGTAAATCAGCAGACTGCAGAACTGTTCCATCCCCAGTTTGCAATGAAAGCCTTTCATGCTATGCTACTGTAGCATGATAATTTTTATCCTATGGTTTTATTGCTGAAGCTGTGATAGTGTGTGTGCATATATACATACCCATATGGGCAAAATTTGTGTAATGAGAACAACAATAAATATGTTTTCAACATCATGCATCTGGCAAAAAATGAGGATTGTACCTAGAAATGCATTAAATCTACAAAAATAGATTAATTTTAGAGCATTTATTGTTATTATTTTTATTGCTATTATTTTTATTTCTAAGGCTTACTAGACTTCATTCTTTCAGACAAAAACATGCATATCAGCTTTGCAGTGTGATTGCCTTATGGGCATAAAGCTTTGCATATTTACTGCCCATGAATCATACAAGTATGTGAAATCCAGTGAAGATTCAATTTTTCCTGCTAGATGCACCTCTAGCCGTTTAATTAAAATATGTATTATTAATAAAACTAGATTTAAGTCATATTTTTTACAGATATGACTGAAACATTAAGGGCAAATTGTTTGATACTTTCACAGTAATTTGCTTTTAATGTTTTGTGCCTTAATCAAGGTAATCCTGCGATAAGGTTTGTACTGCTCTTGACTTCATGATGTTTAAGTTACTGAAAAGAGATTTAAGAGTTTTCCAAGACAAAGTCACATTTTCTTATGAAATTGGCTTCCAATTTTTGCTGCAGAGGGAACCCTACATATCAACAAAATGCAATAAAACTGTACTTATTTATAAAACTCTGCTTGTTGCACAGATTGCAGTCTATTATATTCATCTTCACTAAATAAGTGTCAGGTTATTGTTTTATTCCAAGCCTTGCGAAGCCGTAGATGTGACAGTGCCCTGTTCACTGAATTTATCTTCCATTTCCTGGTAAATTTCCCTGGATCTCCATAAGGTTTGGTATGCAGATGTACTGATAGCTGTGGTGGTACAGTGCATACCTGTTGGTAAAAGATCAATGACACTCTCAGCTTCGTCTTATCCTGCCTACCATTGAATTCTATGTAATTGTGGCTGTTTGTGTCTAGTGAAGCTTTCAGCAGCAACAAGTATACTAATTACTTTTAAGAAAGATTTTAATTTTTAAATTCTTTTAAAATTCTAAGTTATCTTATAATCCTAATGGAAGTGTGGCTAATGGGAGTTTGAGAGGATATCTTCCCTAAGAAAGGGGTAAAATGTAATTAAAAATATCACTCAATTGTGATAAAAATTGCAGATATGAAAGTCTTATGCAAATTTGCCAGTCAGAGAAGAAGCAGTGATTAAGGAAATAAAGGGAAGAATTTATATATTTTATATTCAATTTACTCTTTTTTGGCTGTGAAGGATCACTCTATTCTGCACAGGTCTGCTGGAATGCATGGTATATAATTTTATCACATATTACTGAAATCACTGCACACCAGTAAGTTTCCTGGACATTAGAGGTGTACATAACACTTTGACAGATGAGAAAAAATACAGGGAAATCTGTGAGATGTCTCCAGAGAAGAGACCACTTCTCTATCATGAAACCAGCCTCCAGAGAACTCATGAAAACTACAGGACAGAGGATTCCAATTTTATCTCAAATAGCTCCAAATTTTAAAATTATTGGGAAAACAAAAATAACTTTTTGCAGCAAAAACACTTTTGAAAACCAAGAACAGAAAAGTCATTTGTTTTCTAAAGTGGGCCTTTGCCACATGGTTACCAAAACATAGAATGTTTTGGGTTGGATGGGTCCTTTAAAGATCATCTTTTTCCCACCTCCTGCAATGAGCAGGGACATTCAGCTAGACCAGGTTTCTCAGAGCCACATCCAACCTGGCCTTGAATGTTTCCAGCAATGGGGCATCTACCATTTCTCTGGATAACCTGCTCCAGTGTTTTGCTACCAGCTTTGTAAAAAAATTCTCTCTTATAACTGCATATAGAAAGTACACTATATATTATTAATATGCTAATATGTTTCTGATTTTTATAACTATTTTCTTTACTCTGACCATTTAAAGACTTCCTTGACAACACAGCATATACCCAAAAAAACCCCAAACCTCTATACTAGTAAAAGAAATAAAATTAGTTTGCAAAGTCTTGACTCACACCTTTTTATTAAAAACACAAAGTTTGCTGAAATAACCACTTAGTACAAAGCAGAAGAAAATGACATATATATTTTCTTTTTGTTTGCCTACTTGTTTTTGAACCTCTGAGGGTCTCACATTCAAAATTTTTTACACAAATATATAATTAGGAGAACTTTTCTTCTAGAAAAGGAAAGTCAAAGTTACCATCTAATGACTTCTGAAACAGAGGCTTTAAGAAAGACTGTCGTGAGGACGACAATAACATTTTAAGAATAGCAGTGCTGGCCTGACTGGTGGATCTCTGGTCAAACATTTATTTCCATAAATGAAAGGGCAGCATACACTCTCTATGCAGACAAGATAGAATTACACATACAAAGACAAAATGTATTCCAGAGTAACCAATTTGATTTGTTAGTGGCAAACTGTTCTTTGCTGTGGGGAGTCACACAGGATAGAAACAAGATGCAGTCTTGCAAATTTGAAACAGTTATGCAAATTAATCATAATCAGAAGTGGTGTTAAAATGCTACATATTTGTTATATAAATGTGTACATTACACTGGTATGTTAATATTACTATATTTTGTGAAAAAAAATATAAAATACTTACATGTTTTCTCAAATTACTTGTTTAAAGTAACACAGAATGTGTTACATTTACATAACACTGCATAAATACTATATCCACTACGAAAGTGTCATAATATTCTTAAATATATATTCTAGCATTTTTATTCTAAATTTAGGAGACATGTAGTGTGTCATATCAGTTGCTATCCTTTCTGTGTTTCTGTGTTTGAATGATTAAGTTGATCTCTCATGGATGCTCAAGGATGGTGAAAATTAAAATCACGTCTAACAAACACCTTATGGGGAATTTTATAATAAATCTTTCATAGACATTAATTTAAGATTTTTTTTTTCTCATAGAAAAACTTTTTTCTCATAGAGATAATTTGCAAAGCAAACCTCCTTTTTAATTTTTACTTACTGCAAAAAACAATCTTTAAAATGGGTTTGTTTAGAGTCCAGAAATAACATGTTCCCCATTCACAACTCATCCACAAAAAATCCACACTACTATTTTAGTAGGAGTGCATAAATTCAAAATTGGATCAATTTGCAAATATTTGTGCTGTACTTGAAGACATTGGTTAAACAAGAAAACAAAAAAAGTTCAATTAATTATATATGTTCTATAGAGAATCCAAACTACTCTTACTTGATTTTGTCATTGTTTAAATCAGTGTAGAAACTTCAGACCCTTGTTCCAAAGCAGTAGCAATGTTATTTTCCTACAAAAAGTATGGGAGTAAGAGAGAAATCCATGATATCAGAAAGAACATATGCCATTCTAATCACACCTATTAATGATTTTTCTTTCTGTTGGTTTCTGCACTGGTTTAGAAGTGACATCTTACTTCAGGTGTCCCTACAGTTCATGTTTTCCATTGTGAAATAAATGCAAGAATTTGATCTCTTATATCAAGATATTTCCTTAGCAGTAGAACTAAAAGTAGGATGTTATTTTACCAAATATGAATAAAGCAGAATTATTAATTCAAACTACTATTTATGACTTCATGAACTGACTTTGCCTACTGACTTAGTTACAGATTTTGAAAAGTCTTTTATTTCAGAACTTCTGTTTTACAATAGCTCTTATTCCTATGGTTCTGGTTTTTAACGCAAGACTGATATGTAAAAAATCAACTCCTACTTATCTGTTAAATTCATCATTCTGTTATCTGGAAACTGAGGCAGAAAAAATGAATTTTAAAATATGCAATATACTGAGTAAAACTAAGCAAACAATGTATTTCACCTTTAATATGACTGTCAGATTAACAGTTCTGTTTAATTCTTGCTATTTTCTCATTTACATTCCTCCAGTGCTAGTCTAAAGAAAAATAATATTTAATGTTTAATTTCTTTTCTACACTCTTTTTCCTAAATGCATGGGAAATTGTAATTAAGAACGAGCACTGCAAATAATAGCTCAAAATAATAAAATGACACTGAAATACGTGGTGAATAATGACCACTCCTTCTCCAAATGGTGTTTAGTTTTTAATATCTGCTAATAGACGGAGAAGAGGCACAGCAGTTGGACAGTTAGGCAGACAGACAGCAAGTAAAATTTGGTAAAAGAAGTTGGGATTCCTCTACCTGACTAAAAATGTCCACATTAATAGTCCTTTCTAGATACAGTGGAAAAAAAAAAAAAAAAAAAAAGAGAGAGGAAAAAAAGGCACTTCCAGAGTCAATTTAATTTTTCTTAAAAAGACATCTATCTTAGGTCAGATAAGCAATGCCCCAGAATAACTTATCTGAATAAGGCACTTCTTTGTAGACATTTATATAATGGACACGTAGAGACAGGTGGAAACATCCTCCTCTCTCTTCATACAAGATAAAAACATCTTCATTTAATTCAACATTTTTATGTATTTTCTTTACTCTGAGAAAAGGAGAGACAAACTCTTTCTCTCACCATAGTCATTCATATCTGGAAATACAAGTGAGAGCAGCTGCAGAGGAAATCTTTGCTGGGACAGGGAAAACTCCACCCCCTTACAAAAGAGGAGTGGGTGTTTACTGTGTTTTGGATTTTGTGCAATAATCCCTGTAGCTCACTTCTCCTTAAGCCGAGCTCTGCTGAGAGGGCAGACTCCACCATGAGATCAGCTGGCCAGAGAGGCAGTGGGTAAAGGACTAGAGAGGTGTTGGTTGTTCATGCTCAGTAAGCAGAAGGCATTTGCACATTGCTGAAGAAGTGTCCACTGTCACTGATCACACACAGGTATTGGCAGTGAGTACACAAATAAATAAACATGCTATTTCTCCTTGCACAACAAATTTTATTGCACTGCTTGCATTTCGAACCTCTGGGAATGGTTTAAAAGTGGTTTAGAAATAATTCACAGCACGAACAACTTTCTGCTATAATAAAGCATACTTCTGTTAAAATCAAAGGATGTCCACTCCAAATATTCTCTTCTAGAAAAAAACAAACTCTTCCATCAACAGTGGAACTAATGACCTAATTTTCCGTATTTCTTAATAACCTATTTTCCAATGGCTTGTTTTCTGTATACTTCATACCTTTCTACTGCAATAATCTCCTCTCCAGGTGGCATTCTGACCATAATACCTTATCTGTCCCTCATGCGGTGACAGCTCTGGGGTAAACTCAGCTCCACATTGTGCCCAGCCCCTTGCCAAAGCACTCGGTGAACTGTCTCAGAAGTCTTGCTGGAGGAGCACAAGATCTGTTCCTCAGCTCTTTGCATTGTACATTCATGCTTGTATGCTGATCAAAAACTAAGGTACATACGGCTCTCCCTGCTCCTTTGTGGGTGGATTCCTCCACTATTTTTATCACTTTGCTCACTGTATGAAAACCAGCATAATAATTGCGTGTTTTTACATGAACTTAGACTCAAATGTCAGAGGCCAGCTGAAGGATAAATTTTAGGTTAACACATAGCAGAGTGCTCTCCTAGGAGAACAGGCAGGGCGTTGAGAGAGTTCTGTTAGATGTCTGTTACAACCTTTTCATCTTTTCTTACCATTCTTTTCAGCAGAGTCACAGAACCATTCTCTACCTGTCTCTTCCCAGTCATTGACTCAAATAAAACAGCTTTCCATGGGCTGACAGCCCATTCAGTGGTTTCCTTAAGATGCTGAGTTACAGCAATTTCAAGAAGCAGTCATTAGGGCTATATTCCACTTTTTCTGTGGGGTTATGGAAGCACTATGAAGTCAAGCATGCTTTATAATGAGATTTCTCTGAGCAGAAGTAGATACTTACCCACAGATACATAAATATGAGAAAGTGACTGTAATCTTCCCTCATATGGAAATAAATCAGTGTAATTATTCTAATGCCAGCAACAAGAATTTTTTGATGTACAGAAGTCTGGGGATACCTTTGTTATACTACTGGTTCTGAGGTGCCACTAAAAGTCACTTGCAAATTTAGATAGCAGGAATTCAGTCCTGTCTTTAGTTCTTGTATAGGCAACGTAAACAGAGCCCAAGCCTCAGGCAGCATAATAGTCTCATTTTCCTGTGTGGCAGGAGATGCAGGAGAACTCTTAGGAAGAAACTTCAAGCCAATTTTTCTGGCCAGGTACCATCTCTTACCTTGAAAACTCTTCTGAGAAGCAGAATCACAGAATCACACAGTCATTTAGGTAGGAAGGGAGCTAAGGAGAAAATCTATATAAAACCCATTGCTCAAGCAGATTCACAAGACCATCTTGCCCAGGACCACGTATCTCCTCAGGTGGAGACTTCAATATCTCTGGGGAACTTAAGCTAGTGTCCATCACAGCAAACATGTGTTAGGCTAACATGTATTTTATTAGGAGATTTGAAATTTTAATTAATTTGGGGGCTAAAAGGAAATAAAGGAATTGTAATCTGATTTTTTTTACAGAGAATTCAAAAAAAAGCAGATATCTGTTTATTTCTGGTTCAAAGTTTTAGAATTTGCTGCTGAAAAGAATCAGAAGGCATTACAGAATTCCCTGAGACAAAGAAATTCACATTGTCATTGAATTCATCTTGTGTTGAAGAAAAATATCTGTGGGACCACCTAAGTGTGAGAGAATCATAGAATCACAGAATGGTTTGAGTTGGAAGAGGCCATAAAGACCATCTACTTCCAAGCTCCCTGTCATGGCCAGGGACATCTTTAATTCGACCAGCTTGCTCAAAGCCCATCCAATCTGCCTTGAACACTTCCAAGCTTGGGCCACCCACTCCAAATGAGAGAAAGAATGGTAGTTCCAACACCTTAGGTTTCCATCCAGAGCCTGGCCATGCATGTTTCATTAGCATGTGGATTTAAGAGGTTTTGCTTTGGTGATGCAAAGAGACAGGTGTGCCTCCTTCCTAAGGATATGTGTTTCCTGTGTCCAGAGATTCTTTTTGTCACAGCTTCTGGCCTGCCTGTTCTTCATGTGCCCACAAGTTGCAGTGTTTCCAGGAGTAAATTATTACAAAGATGTGTCCAGTCCCGTGATATGCCAATAGATGTAGGTTTAAATCTGTTACTCATTGCAAACATTGCAGCAGCTGTTACTGCACTCATCTCTGGACCAAACAACTTCAGTCAAAGAATCCTGAGCTTTTTGTTGCACTTGCTTGTGCCTGACATTTTTTGGCTTTTCATTGCCTATTGTAGATAGGAATTACTCAAAATTGAGAGCACTTTGCACTCGTTTGTTTGTCTGCTTGTTTATAGAGTAACATGATAGAAATTCCTGTCCTGTAAGAAGTGTTGATATGCAGAATTGAAGACTATAAGGTCATCTGATCTTCTGAGGTCACTGAAGAGGTATCCACACCAAAAGAGTGGGTTCAGTTCTGCAAAATCTTGAACACTGCTCATTCCCAGAGAATTTTGCATCCATCACAGGGGAGTTCAAGGCCTTCTCTGGAGAATAAGCCCTTGTACCCTGTTATGTTGCTGGATATTGAACTACTCCACAGTCCAGAGCATGATTTACAATTTCCAGAAGATTAAATTAACTTTCCTCCCATAAGAGTTCAGAGACAATTGATCATTGAACATACAGACATTCCAACATTTTAGTTTTCTTTTGTTTGCCCCCACTAAGAGGCATAAACACAAATAAGAATTATAAAAACATACTTTCAAAGACAAGTGCTGAAAACAGAAAGAGTACACTGCAATAATGGAAATACATCAGGTTAATGTAATTTTAAAGTCTTCACAGAAAAAGCTGGAGAGATTTAAAAATAAATAGAACTTTGTTTTAGAAAGACGATCTTAAATATAAAATCATCACTGTGTAATCAGAGAATGACAAATCCTCGTAGCAAATGCCCAGCTTTTTGTTTCTTTAATAGCTGGAACTACTGAAAAGCCTGAATTGGGTCAGAGTGCTTTTAACCTGGCTGAAAAAATCCAAAGATGGGATTGTTCAATTTTATCAATTCTTCATTTCCTATTACCAGAAATCCTGTTTGGGGGTTTCAATATCTGAAAGGTAAAAAGATCACAAGGCAACACTGAAGCAGGTAAATATTGACAGATCCAAAGCACATACAAGTGTCCTACTGAGACTTAAAACAACTGCCTGTGCTGCTCAGAGACCAAGTCAATCCTATAGATGGGAGCTGTCAGGGTAAAACTTTCACAGTTTTCTCATTTTTGCTGTATAAATGTGCTCCTTATATTAGATTTCTTTATCCTTTTTAGCCTTTCTAAATGACAATTAACTCTGCCTACCATATCAATAGCAGGTAATTTATTTGTTTTTACATCTGAGACTGACTGCCATTGATTTTATTGGAGTAATTTGCTGGAAATGATTTTTTAATGTTAGATTTATTACAGAGGCACTTCATTGTCCGATAAATGCAGTAAATTGTATTTTAAAAGTAGCAAAATTAAAGAACCACTGAAATTTGAATGAGTTTTTTTTTACAAGTGTGTTAGTTCAAAAGGTCCCCTATGCATCTCTTTTATGGACCCCAGTTTGCACACAAGAGATTTTGTTCTGGGCTTGTGTGGGCTCCCAAAAGCACAAGCCTAAACCCCACAGAAGCAGACCTGGGTGCAGTGGTGACTCAGAGAGGGATTGTGCCCTCCCTGTTCACTCCAGCTGGTACTGTGTGAATTCATCCAGTTCAATGGGACTGATACTACAAAGAAAGATATTGAAAATTAGTCTTTTAATTTATTGATGTATTTCTCCTTTTATTGGCTGTCTTCCTCAGTTTTCAAACCTCTTGCTTACTCTCTTTTAACCAGCTGCAGTTGGGAGTAGGATTTGTGACTTGCTCACCTTTTAGATCTGCTCTCTGTAGTGTTTCAATTGCTCTGCATAAAGATGCTGCAATCCATCCTGGAGAACAGTAAATTACAGATTATCACCTCTACTTCTCAGTGCAGTTTACAGTAAGACCTTTAGCTGAATGTGACATAAGTTTCCTTTGTATTTAGAGTAAAACAAAAGGATTTATGTTGTATGCACTTCACTTTTCGGGCTTTTTTTTTCACTGAAAGAGTGGCCACACTGTGCCGTACTAAGCAAAGTACATTTTCAGTAATTCCTTCTGAGGCACAGCCTCTCGGTGCTGTCCCAATGAAGAGCTCTGCCCTCAAGGTGTGATTGCAGCCCTGCAGGATGGGTAGTGGTGCTGAGCAGTACTGGCACACTCTGCACTCCAGCCTCACACCTCCCTCACACTCTCATCACTGCTTTGTGGCACTAACCTGTGACATTTGCTGCCATCAGGCCGTTCATGTCACTCGGTGAAACTGGTGCACACATAGCTTTTATCTGCCTTGTTTATTTAAATGGCAAGCTCTTTAACACATGGATTGTCCGCTAATGTGTATCTGTTTAAAATGGTGGACACAAAAAGTGAAGGGACATCTTTCAATTCTTTGTGTGTGCACTACCAGGATAAAACATTATTATTAATAACAACAATAATAATATTATTGTAAGAATGGCTGCAATTATAATGATTTGCATGAACAAGAAAGGCATCCCTTTTCTGAATTTTCACATTTTTATTTTTAAGTTTATTTTACATTTCTCAAGGCAGATTGCAAAAGTCAGTCTTGTAAAAGCTGTATTTAGACAATCAAATAAAAATAATATGGCAGCATTCACAGTGCCAGTTATTCTAATTTTTTTGCAGTCATCAAAAAATGCCATTAACAGTTTAAATGCTTTCTTGGTCAGGTGTCTCTGAGGCCTGTATATGGCACTTCAAGAGTCCTCTTAGGAACCCACTACAGCTTTTTAGTTCACCTGGCCCCCAAGCCAGTGTAATTCCCCTCAAACAGAAAACTGATGCCCAAGTGTTTTACAGATAGAAATTGAATCTGAGCAATTTGGACCTGAGGGAAATGCCAGCACTAGTGAGAGCTGCTTGTTTCTCTTCACTTCTACAAAGGATCATATGAAAAAATAAATCTTACATTTCATTTGAGCATAAGGGATTCAAATTTCTGATATTTTCAATTTAAACAGGGAACTGTGAAACAGCATCCCAATTGGGCATGCAAACCATTGGAGTCACAAACCTCTTGCTGATCTGGGAGAGGAAAAATAGTTGTTTTTTAGGTGTTGAGGTGTTCTGGACATACATACATGCTTCTGATCTGTCAGTGACTGATAAAGTTCCTGATCTCCACATCCTACTTTGCACTTCTTCCAGGTTAGACTGGACATCTTTCTGCTAATTTTTTTTTCTGAGGATCCTTGATTTGAGTCCCTTACTGCCCACTCGCCTGGATGATGCATAAAAGCAAACTTATTTCTAACTGACTTGTCTGCTGCTCTATCAATGCATGTGGAAGAATTATGTCCTCAGTACTTTAGTAAATAAAGTGACTCTAACTTTGAATCTGACTTTACCCTAACTTTTGGCATCTAGATATGAATATTTTTAGGTTTTGCAGATATTCATTAAAAGAAAAAAAAAAGCAAAACTATGAGGACTAGCTGCACAATAGGCAGACCTTTTTGCTATTTAAAAAGCATTTGAAGCAACTTCCACAAAATGTATGCCAGTGGTCTCACTTTATTTCATACTATGCCTTTTTTGAAGATCAAACCAGTGTGTGAAGCAAAACTTAAAAATACAAAACCATGAAAATATTTAAATACAGAACCTAGCATGCTTTCTTTTTAAATTTCCTAACTTGTTTCCTGCCTCTGGTTCTGTCACTATTATTGATATAAGGAATCCATCAACATATTTTTATGGATGATTAAGAAAGGCTGACCTTTCCTTTGCAGGTACAAATAGGTAGTTCTTCAGAGGCTGTAAATGAATGACAAGATAATTCTATCCATTTAATATTGAAGTGATGTTGATAGTATCATTCTTCTCATGTTTGAAACGGGAAAGTATAGAGACCTTTCTCCCTCACTCTGTTCTGCTTTATGTGATGGATTTTCTCTCTGACTAATCGCTGTCACATTAACCTGCACTATTTCATCCTTCAGAGCTGTCAAGATAATGACGATAATCGAAGTGGCTCATTGTAGGTAAAGGAAATTATATGAGCAAAGTAATATCATAAAACAGTGTTTAAATATTTTAATTTCATTTGTCAGGGCTGCCCCAACACTTCATTACACATATAACCATCTCTCATCAGTGGAATTAGTGCATTATTCATTACTGTTAATTATTTTCACATAATGGCTGCCCTGATATATTTAACCTCCACATTATATCTCAGATAATGGGCCTGTAAAATTGAATTGTGTGAAGAGAGGAGTTCTAAAGCTCATTTGCAGAACATCAAAGAACAAAGAAGAGGAAAAGAATTCTAAATGGGACATTTCACCCAGCTGGGGCCAAACATTTGTTTCTGTCTGATTTGCATATGGAAAATAGGTGGTTCAGAAGTGGTTTAACATTGTACATGCTGTCTGCTCCTATTACACAGCCAATTAGAATTTGTTAATATCCTGAGTGTTTGAGAAAACTTGCAAGCCAATCTATTGTCTGATGATCATTGACAATGGAAAGTTAAGAGGACAAAGTAGACCTTTCTGAAGGACAGACCACAAAGCCACATGGCGTATTAAGGTGTCACCTCCACCACAAGTTAATATTTCTTTTGCCAAACATCTGCATTATAGAAATAAATTATAAGAAGGTGCTGCTCAGGACCGAGAAGATCCAAGCCTGAGGAACTCCAGAAGTACTCTAGTAATTACTTGTTTTTCCCTGGGACAAATTCTCTGATACTGCCTGTCATGTAGGGTGTGGAAATGGGTGAGGAGCAGAACGCAGCATCCTGAACAAGAAGAGGGGATCTGCACTGAGTGCAGCAAGCTGGGCCAGCAGCACCACACAATACATAAGAAATGCATGTTATCACCAGCCTCTGCCCAGTGGGATTTAGTAATTTTGAGATTGAAGTGTCTGCACTGCTCTTTCAGAGGATGGGAAATGCAAGACTCCTTTCCTCTGCTTTACCACATGCGTTAAACATAGACACCATAAAACAGTCAGAACAGGTATGGGATTTTGCATAATTTAGGGTTTGAGGAACCACCTGAGTCACTAGAAGTAATTTCAGGTCTAAGTTGCAATTTCGAGGACACAGCCTGTCCACTCTAACTGCATGAATTTAACTAAATAGTTGTAATTTTTTCTCATTTAGATGCTTATACATTATTCAGAGATTTCAATGGACCTGAGAAGGCACTGAAATCAAACACTTTATAAAAAGAACATTTATCAGCATTTTAACATGTTATAAGGCTAAGGTCAGTTCAGAAAAAAAAACCCCAAACTTTTTGAGCAGAAAATAATTTGGAATTTTCTTCAAACTTTAGTCTCAGAGTGTTTGTGAAGTTTTCTGTTGTTTCCACATAGCTATATGAAGCACTCATATAGCTTTTTTCTTTCATCAGAATTTTAAGAGAATAGCTCTTCTGAAATTCACATGTAAAATATGCCTTTGCTCTGTTTCATGTCTGTAGTAAATTTTATACATCAAAAAATTATTTCAGACCTATTTCTTGGCTGTTACAGAATAACTTATGGCTGATGATGGGACTATGATCTCAGAGGTAACTCAGCAAATCAGAAGTCAGGAAATGTTTAATGAATAACAACACAATTCACTTGAGGTCATTAACATACTTTAGCCTCATTGGCTAAAAAGTCATAATTCGCAGGAATGATAAATGTCTCTTTGCTAAGTGGCTGTAGGTTTTTGGCCATATCATTAAATATTTATACAACATATGCATAAATCTTCCTCCACTTGGCATCATCTGGGATTCATTTGGAAGAGACCGATTTATTTCATTTTGTAATGTTTCAAGTTTGTTGCAGGCTTTAGCCTCAGCCTCCAAACTCTAGATCCAGGGTTGTTAGAAAGGAAAACCACATTTGTATGGTCGCATCTTAGAAGGGGAAATCCTCTCTTCTTCGTCTGTCCATTCTCAAACTATGATTTTTTATGGATCCATATGCAGTCTTTTATACATCATACAAGCTGTGTGAACAAAACCTGATGATGGTCTCTGCTTTCTAAACCATTTTTATTTCATATGATATTTTCAGGGTACCATGGAATATGGATAGATAGATTAGAGAGATGTCTACATGAGTGAAATAATTTCTCCATATCTAAATACACTGTATGGACTTTGGTCAAAGACATGAGAAATATTCAGTTATCCCACAAACATTTGGGTATTTTTAAATAAGAATAGACTGACAGGGATGGTCTGTCCTTTCATTCCTGTCTAATCAGATTTTTTTTTCTCTACCGAAGCAGCTTCTAGTAAGGGGTTGAGCTTGTTTCATCTGAATTTCACTCCAATAAAAAATTCAAAGTCAAAGCCCTCTTTTCAGAAGAGCTTCTCTCCATGTCCCCTATATGCTGTTGCTTTGAGACAAAAATATGAATCTTATCAAAGATGCATATTTTGATAGGAGGACCCTGTCATATTCTGCTACTTTATTTTGATTGAAAAATAAAACCAAACAAAAAAACAATAAACAAGGGTTGGATGAAGAAATCCAAGAAATTCCTCAAAAATGGGAAGACACCTCAAGAACTACAGCTCAACAGAATAAAAATTACTGGTGGTTTTACCTACAGTGTCTTTATATCCTGCATACCCATCATGTATCAGGTATTCTTCTCCTCAGTGGTGTAATGGAGAGCCAAGAAAATAAGAAACTGAGTTTTTCCTCTATAGAAAAATGGAAATAAAACAATGGATGAAAAATTATGGCATCAAGAAATCTCTTTAAACTTTCTGATATGGTACAAAAAGCCAGTCTCAGGAAAAGTTGTTGAGACATCTTGGATAAAACCTGGTGGTCTCAGCATTTTTAAAAGTGAGATAATATTTTTCTCTGGAGGTCAAGAAGTCATTGAAAGAAATACGTGCATGGGAAATATCACAATTGATGGCAATAATTAAGCTTACAGTAGTATTTTTTTATAATAAATATTGATGGATATGCACAGACATGCACACACACAAAATCAAGATAGATGTTTCTGTAAAATTGTCTTGAAATTGAGTTATTAATTGAGTAGAAGTGAGACTGGAATTTAAGGAAACAGAATTTCAGTTGTAGTCTAGGCTATATTTCCTACCAATCAATGATGTTGAAGGATGACTTTGTTTTTAAATCTGCCAGAGTCAAGGGTGACGACATCATATTAGATACTAAGAGAGACCTCTGTCTACTGATTTTCAGTTTCATAACTGTTAGAATTTTTCCATTTTGGCAGTCTCACGTATGACTTGATTCCTGTTATAATGTGAACTAACATTACTTCAGAACTATACTTATCCTAAGACGTGTTCTTCACAGGAAATAGCACAATGGAATTCACAATGGAATAGCACTTTGGATGTAGATGGGAGCCCTAAATATTTTGAAAGCATGAATCAGTCTGTATTTTCAGGATATTAGTGATATATCTGAATACATTCTGCACCCCTCCCCCCCCAAAAAAAAAAAAAAAGAAAGAAACTATTGCATAGAATTCTAATATTTCTATGAAATTGTAGCAGACATTAGATCCTTCAAAAATTTGCAGGATACCTCAAATCCTTTCATAAAAGGTCTTTAGGAAGCATAGGAAGTAGCTGTCAGTGTGAGTTTAAAAGCAAAGGCTAGAGTTGGGTTTGAGCAGTGATGAAATATGTCACTTCTTGCAGTGGAGATTTTTAATTAGTTTTGAATAAAACACATCTTTTTTCCAAGACGAAGAACATAAAATCCTAGATGCTCTTTCCAGTCACTGTCTATACTTATGTCTGTCCAATCTTTTTGTCATACATTGCAAAATATTTTTGCAAATGCTTCATTTTCTGTGATGGATTAGTATTAAAACATATGTGTGGAAAATAGAATGAACAGACTTTACAATCAGCTCAGCTATACAATATAGGCTAACAATGAAACTACCCAGCAGAAGGGTATGAAGATAGGAAATAGTTATGCCAGAGGTGAACATCTCAAGATTCTGTGGCCATATGACAACAACACTCTGCTGGTAGAGGTGGAATCCTCCTCCTTGCATTGCAGAATCAGCAGGGAAAATGCATTAACAGCACTGAGAAGGTAAAGATGATCTTCAGACATATCTAAGGAAGTGAATGACAGAGTCAGGCTTCCTCTAGATGTTTGTGTCTTCTATACGCAACTATTTGCACAGGATCTCAGCTTCCATGGGTAGAGGTCCCAGCAGATCCCACAAGTGGCCTGTCTTGTCCTTGAGCTGTTCATCTCACTCAGGCTCCACATGTGAGCTGCAGCTCTGAACCTTGTCCTGAGTAAGTTCTGTCATCGTGCTCAGTCACGGAAAAAGAAGCAGCACTCTGAGCGTGGTTCAGTTTGCTGAGTATTGCGCAAATAAAAGATCCAGAATTAACTGTTCTATTTTGAGAGGGGGAAAGGAGTTTGGATACAGTCCAAACTGTACCAGAATGCAGAAGTATGAGGCAAAAAGAAACAAAAGGAATGTCTTTTGGACAATTTCCACCAACACCTCTTCCAGTCTATTCAACTGACAGAAATGGAGGCACCTTGCTTAGGTGCTCTGAATTTCCAGGCTGTGTGTAATCTACCTTAGATGTTTCTATCAGTCACTGTACATCCTGTCACAAAACCAAGATTTCTGAAATTGGCAGAAATTCGTGTCTGCTCATTGCTAATAATTCTGACCAGATTTATTCCATTGAAGAACGGGACAAGCTTCAGATATGACAGAAGTGAGATGGTTCTTCAGCCTTTAAGTTTCAGCAGAATGAGGACTTTCCTGACTATAGATCTTTCAAAACTGAGCTGAAAGAAATCTATCACTCCCATCTGTCTTCTAAGAAAAGACTGTCAGAAAAGGAAAATTGTAGAGAACTTTGTGTGAGACACGTTAAAAACTGGAAAAATTGAAACTTCAGGGGATGGCTGTGATTCAAAAACTGAAGAATAAAAAGTCAAGAGGTTCAGAGACAGTAGTGAACTTGCAATCCCTAATTGTTATCTGGAAAACAACCCCTCACCCCATTAAAGAGCCTATCAATTTGATTGTCTTCCCACATTTCTATTGCAAGGGAAAATTTGTCTCATGGAGGGATTCAGGTTTCATATAATTCACATATCACCTTAAACAAGAGGATTTATATAATCCAAGATTAGGAGTGTACTGTGCACTCCTTAGGTACATGTACATTCTTCCTGAAACATGCATATCCTCCTAACTGCCCAGACAAAAGATGTCCTAAGGCTACCTCTTCAGACAGTAAGGTACTTGCTGACAGCTCTGGGCTTTGAGACAAATTAAAATAAGCCAATTTTTCAGTCTGTAGGTCTAATAAAGCTTCTGGCTTTCAGTTCTGTCAATGACTATGAATAAAATTCCCTGAAAAGAGAGAAGACAGGCTGTTTAGTTTTCTGATGAGGGTGATTTTAAGGTGAAGATCAATTCTGCAGTTCCTATTTCAGCTCTAATCAATGAGAAGCTCCAGTCATTAGAGAAGCAGGAGCAAAAAGTTTTCAATTCTTACTTCTCCATTCTGACTGCTCCACTCTCTACTCATTACCAGCCTCTGAAGTGAGTCCTACCTGAGGATGTGATGGGGGCCAAAATTTATATAGGGCAGTTGTTTAGTCTTTCAGCGTTTAATTTGGTGACACCAATGTACAGCTGTAAAAATTTCATAAATATCCTTTTACAAACACTGTGCTTTTTTTATTCAGAGCTTCAAAATATGCCTTCAAGTTAATGTTCTCCCAATGATGTGCATCCTCATTCCCTCGCTAGTCGTGTATTCATGTCTGAATGTTTCCTTGTTTTGAAAGATATTGTTATGTCATCAAATCAAAGAATCCTATAAGCAGCAGCAACTAAACTCTATTTGGAGACCCAAAATTAATTGAGAAAAAGGTTTTACCTTTCTTTGGTGCTAGAAATATTTACATTACTATTTTTATTATTTTTGAGATATAATGGAATAACAAGGTTTGCAAGTATCTGATTACTTTTTTCCTAAAAAAATGTTCATTTCCAGAATTTTTTTTTCCTTTCCTGTCTGTAATCTACATGAGAAATCCTGTTCTTATTTTCTTATTAGTTAAGGGCTCCTTGTTGCAGGCAGTGTTGTCCAACACAAAGGTGAGGAATTGGCCACACATCCTCTGACCTCTGAGAGATATGTTTGTATTATTATTTTATGTTGGATTGCAAATGTACTGGAGGAGATTTTCCAGTCATTCCCGCGTAGTATGCTTTTGTTCACTTTAGAGGAAAATCTTAGAACACATGAATTGTGTTCTTCTTGGATGAAACAAAATGAAGTTTTGAAAGGTGTTTAAGGTAACCCCTGAAGTGTGGAGTATGACTATCAAGGTTTCAATGATTCACCCTAAAAATCTGTTCCTGCACTTCTTGATAAGCAGAGAGAGGAAGCCAAACTGCACTATACAGCTGTACCCTGAAGACGTAGATTTGTGCACAGACCAAGTGGGAAACCTGGTGGAAAATTAAGTTAAATAATTGTGATGGAAAAACAGCTGAATTATTTAGGATGAAATGTGAAAGACAGAAAAGATTCCACTTTCCTTTGTAACTGTAAAAGGCAATGTTTTTAAGCTAACTTTAATCAGTCCTTTCCCACCTTCACAGATACAGCTCTACATTCTGCACAGCTCTTTTGATTTTTGCAAGCTCTTCCCTGGTAACATCTCTCCTGACTTTCCACTGGCTTCTACAGAAAGGAGCAAAGCTCTCATTGTTAGCTCACTCATCCACTAACAAACTTCTATGTATATTTAAATATCCATGACATAAACTGTTGATTATTTCTTTCTTGTTATGAAACAATTTTTCTGTAGTTTAAAAAATTTGTGGTTTCAATACAAACACGTACACACATAGGAGTCATTAAATTGGTTTTACAGGCTGCAAAAAATTGTAGAAATTGTTGGGAACAACCCAACCAAGAAGGGTTTTTAAATTTTTTTTTTCCAAGTTTTTCTTGTCAGAAAATTAATATAGTTTAGTGTTTAGTCCTGTCCCTTGGTGTAGAATTTTTAGAAAGAGAAAAGTCTTCCCACCAACTCTACTGCTGAGAGAATTTCTTTTTTGGGAAAATACCCACATTCAGAAAGCTTGAAGGTAAATTTATATGTCTGAAAAAAATAAGGCCATATTTATATACTTGAATTTGTTGTTAATTATCTCATCTAATGGGGTTAGGTCTTCAAGTCAGACAAGCTGTATTACAATTTGTTGCTAATGACTCCATACATTTATGGAGGTTCATAAATTGTTTTTAAGCAAAGTGGGTTTGAATAATTCAAGCATTGCCATGAATGTTAGTGCTTGCAAGATCAGTAAAAGCATCTCTCTTAAACAAATGGTCAGTGGAAAACAAATTTGTTGCAATTTGTGCTGATCTAAAAATAAAAGAAAAATGGATTGCAGATGTTTAGCACTTGCGTCTCTAATGTAAATATAAGGTGCAGGGAGAGTAAATTCTTCTTTGTACTATGGAAGCAGTCCAGCAATACTCCTTCACTTCAGCCTACATAAGCTTAAATTAATGTGAAAGTAATTCTAATGAACTTGATAAGAGAGTATGATTCTTAAATTTAAAAAAATAAAATTAATGCTTTCTTTTCAGTTATATAATCTCTCTTGTTTCACTGTCCCATAGGACTTTGAAATAGTGATTTATTTTCATTGCACTCTTTTGACCTAAGGGTAGCCTCTGTCATATATCATAGCCTCTATAGGGTAGCCCAGGAAGCAGGCTTACCCTAAGTCATGCATCTGGTGACTGGCAGGAACACAGTTGTTGCTTGGACATCATGTGCTCCAAATAGCAGTAAATAATGCTTCTCTTAAGGAGTGGTTATATTAATGTGTCATTCTACATAACCTAAAATAAAAAAGGAGAATTTCAGTTGGAAGGGCCTAAAAGGATCATTTAGTACAACAGATTGACCAATCTAGGGCCGACCAAAAGCTAAAGCATGTTGTTAAGAGCATTGTCCAAATCCTTCTTTAACACAGACCACCTCTCTAGAAAGTCTGTTTCTGGGTTTGGCCACCCTCCTGGTAAAGGAATGCTTCCTAATATCCACTCTAAACCTGCCCTGACACAACTTTTGACCTGCTCCTATGCATCCTACAAATGGATACCAGAGAGAAGAGATTAGAACCTCCCTCATTACCTCTCCCCCTCAGGAAGATGCAGAGGGCAATGAGGTCATCCCTCAGAGTCATTTTTTTCAGTAAAGACTAGCCCAAAGTACTTAGCTGTTCCACAAGGACATTCCTTGTTGTCTGCCCACCAGCTTGTTGGCCTCCTCTGGACAGATTCCAGGACCTCCACATCCTTCTTAAGTGTGGGGCCCAGAACTGCACACTGTAGTCCAGGTGAGGCTGCACCAGTGCTGCACCAATGGGATAATCACCTGTTTGACTGGCTGGTGATGCTATTGGATTCATCCCAGGATGCAGTTTGCTCTCTTGGCTGCCAGGGAGCACAAGCTGGCTCCCACTGAGCCTGCTGTCACCAGCACCACCGGACCTGTTTCTGCAGCTAGCTCTCCACCCACCCTTCCAAATTATTCTTGTGCTTGGTGTTACCCCATCGCAGCACAGAATCCCGTATTTGGACTTGTTCAATTTAATCCTTTTAATCATAGCCCAGTGCTCCAATCTATCAAGATTCCTCCTCTTATTAGAGGACATCAAGTTAATTAAACACAGCTTTCCCTTTGTGAGCCCATGTTGATTGTGCTTGATGATCATGTTGTTTTTTAAATGCCTTCCAGTAGTACCAGGTATAATATTATACTCTTTTTTTTTTTTTTCCAGAAATTGAGGCTAGACTAACAGATCTGTAATTCATTGGGTCTGTCCTCATGCCCTTTTGTATATGGGAACAACGCTGGTCAGTTTCCAGTCAGTAAGGACCTCCTTAGGCTCCCAAGACCTCTGGTAGATGATTGAGAGGGGTCCTGCTATGGTATCTGCCAGTACCTTCAGAACTCTAATTGGTTCTGGTGCATGAACATGAACAAAACACTACACAGACCCTTCTGGGTTACCCTGGGACTGTCAGCATCCCTGTGGGAAAAATCCATGTTCCACAAGGGCAACATAATTTATTCATCTCCCAGCTCTGTCAGTCATCAATTACTGACATATTTTGGTAGAAAATTGGCTCAAGCTCCTACAGCTCAACAGCTGAGCTGGGAAGGTCCACTTCCTGGGCTGGATGGTGACATTTCTTTGCATTGGAACAGTGCCTTCTGATCAAGGATTTCTCTTTGTTTTTTCTTCTCTCTTCTCTGTGGCATGGTTAGGCAAGCTGATTGAAGGTGGAGCAAAACATATAGATATAGATAAACACTAGTTTTAGACAGAGAACCTCAGTGTGCTGGGTGACCAGAGAAACTGTGGGTGTCCCTTTCCTGGAAGTGTTCTTGTTCAGGTTGGATGGGGCTCTGAGCAACCTGGTTTAGTGACAGGTGCCCCTGTCCATGACACTGGGCCTTGTATCAGATGATACCTATGGTGCTTTCCAATCCACAACATTCTGTGATTCTGTATGGTTTTCTGTATGGGTGGACATGAATGCTGACTCCCCAAAAAGAAGCCCAGCAGGATGGTTCTTCTAGGTCAGAAATCCCTCTGCCTATTGCATAGTTACTCTCTTCTTATAAAAAGATTTGGGCAAAGGTATCTCAGACTTGAACCTCATCTTCATTTCTTGTGAGGAATGAACTTGTGTTCAAAAAGTACAAAGCAATTCCTGTCTAGGTTTATCTGGCTTAAGCATTCCAAGTAAATATCACTACTGAAAAGGATACCACCATGATGAGATGAGAATCTGGATTTCAGAATAGTCTAGGCATTCCTTCCCTGATGTCTGTAGTCATTTGAAATCAGAGACCTCTAGAACAAAGAGATGATCTGGGGTCATATTCAGCACTTTGGAAATAAAATGTGCAATACTGGTATGTTCCTCAGGATGCAGCACTGATAGTGAGGACAAGGTGTGACTTTTCAAAGTTAACCTTCTATGCACAGAGAACAAGACGGGCAATCCAAAACTTCTCGCATAAAGAGGTTTCTCTGGAAGAAAATATTGATAGTAATGGGGCTAGAAAAGCAAATTAAGTCTTCCCAGGAAATGAAATCTATCTGCTTGTGAAGAAAGAACAAATCTCACATCTCCATCATGACTTCTACCATTTAAGTGTGTATGTGGTATAAATATGATATACGTATTTATAAAAAGTATATTTAAATTTTTATATATATGTGTATGTGTTCACACATATGGTAAAAGTCATGACGGCAAAGTGAGATTTGTTGTTTCTTCCCAAATAGGCAGAGATATAGATACATGGTAAAATAAAATAATTCTGAAATGTTAGCTGACTAGAAACAAGAGGGAGAGGGAAAAATAATATATCTCCTATATATGATTTATAATACTGGGAGGTACTCAGGCTGGAGTGATAGGGGTTGTATAAGATGTGGCACCAATAAATAAATTATAATTTCTCATAAAAAGATGAGAATTTGGAATACACTGTTAAAGTAGTTTGGGAATCACTGAACAATTTCAGTGAGTTGCTTTACATCCAGCCACTGGAGCCATCTGTCAGTTAAATGACAGCTCTTCTGGTAAACATAAGTGATGTTGCTGTTGCAAATGTATGTGCCAACAGTGAAAGTAGATATCTTCAACAGAAACAGATTGTATCCTCTCCAAATTCATACAACTCACGGCCCTATTATCGTTGCAGGGAAAAAATACCTATCACATTTTAGTACTTACATGACAGTATTTCTTATTTGTGTAATTGTTTAACACCACTTCAGTCCTTTCAAAACGTGATTTTGTGATTAAAGTGATCTTGTCTTCAAACTCACAATCTATTGACACTTTTGCTCCTCAATGAAAAATGGATCTATGAGCTCATCCTGAAAAACAAAGTATGGAGATAATCCATAATTTAAAATATCCTATATGATACAAAATATAATATATTTTGCATTTTTATTCTATTTATTAGCCTGTTAACTTTTTTAACTTGCCTTGAGTAACACCAATAGCATTTCAATGCACTTCACTCCTTGAGTTCCAGGTTCTTATAAATTTTTATAATTATTACAACATTATTTGTAGTAAAATTAATTTGATAAATTACGTTGGATAATTGGCTTTTCACACAATAAAAAATCTGCTTTTGAAAGCAGCTTGTAATTTTACAAAAGTATTTATCTGTAGTAATGACTCTTTAAAAATTTCTTGGAACCCATTGTAATTTCACTGGTATTTTACAAAATATATTTACCTATGATTTTGCCACTCTTAATTTATTCATACTATGTGAACAGTCACTGATATACTGTTTTCTCAGGTGAGAGACTTTGATAATAAACAAGATCAAAAAGTGGTAAGTGCAATTCTGAAGAGAGAGAAGGAATTTTTATCGTAGATGAAGGCCAGCAAGGTTACAGATGCTTTTGGATATTAAGATATTTACCTTTATTTGTCAGATCTTTCTTCACTACCAACAAAATAATCTACTATGTCCTGATACTTGGGTTGGGGTTTTTTTTCCTTATTTTTGCCACTTGGTAGGTTTCCAGGGTTTCATTGATAGAAATTGTTAGAAAATCTCTCTATTTGAAACCAGATGTTCATACAACCTTTTTCAAAGCCTGTTTGATAAATTTAAGGAAAATGGTAAAATGATCCTAAAGGCCAGTACTGCACACTTGTAACGAGGCATTAGCTGCATGGCAGTGACTGTACACGAGTGGTGCCAATCACTGTTGGATTCCAGGGATGTCTGCTACATCAGAGCCAGTGGTGAGCTAGTATTTGTTACCCACCTGGAATCAAGGTGCTTTACAGTTTAACACACTGTACATTGAAGTTCAGATTCTTAAGGTAAAATTAGGCACTCACATGCCATTTCAAGAGTTTAAAACCAGTATGGGAGAGCACTGCCAATGACACTCAGGCCTGATCCTAAAAGCAAAGAAAACTCAATATTCTGTCTCTGGATATATCCATTTGCATAAGCCTTGGCACTTTCATGCTGTACTGGTCCCCTTCTTTCACCTTCCTAATTAGTCTCTTCTGGGAGGCATAAAAGAAGAATTTCCTTGCTTGTAGTGCTTGAGTATACAGCTAAACCTCTGACCCCACCACATCCACACAGATGAGGAAGATCTCTTCTACTTTTTCCTCTCATAGCTTCACAGCAGTTTTGTTGGATGGAGGCTGTCCTGCTGCAGAGGATCCTGTTTTGAAAACAGATGAACATGGATGTATATATGAATGGTTAGGAAAATCAGGTAAAAGGCAGTACTGGTTCCCTCTTTGTGTTGAAGGGGTGTTTGTTTTATTCAAAAGCAAATAGCTTAACAAGAAGACTGAGAGCTTTCAGCTCCAGAACAATGTTGTTTGCTGATGAAGGCATTCTTCATGTGGGTGGGAGGCATGGATTACTGTCCCTGGGCAGAGAGCAGGGGAACTTAACTCAGCGCTGTTAATGCTCGAATCATTCAGGAGCTGGTCCCAAAGGATATCAAGTCTTTCAAGTATCTGAACCATATTTAATACTTATAAGAGGAGAAAAGATGCCACCATAGACTAAGACTTTCTGTTTTTCTGATAAATGTGTTGAAATCATTGCCTACAGAAGGAGCTGCTAGGTTAGAGATTGTGGGTAATTGAAATGTCAGTCTTCCTAAGTCCACAATTATTCTGGAATTTAATGCTAACCTTTTCCCTCTTTTTCCTTCTAAGGGGTACACAGGATTTGACAATGTGGTTTGGACCCATCTTCATCTCTACCTTTGACCCATTGTCATTTTTCATAGGTCTTAAATGTACAGACTGAAGAAAAATTCTTGTATAATACATCCCAGTCATTTTTTAGTTCACTTCCACTTGTTTGTTTTCCACAAAGCAGGGCTGTAAACTTGGTTAGCCTTCACCTTTTTTTCTCTGTGACCACGTTGGTCTGCAGCAGGTACACTGCAACTGAAGAGGGGAACCATTGGAAAGTCCCATTTGTTATTTAATTATAAACTTGACATTACACATCATGCAAAATTAAAATCTTCTGCTTGTTCTTGCCCCAGTTATTTTGAGAACATTCTCTTCAGGGTTTTAACAGCCCTTTGCCATAGATGGCACAAATGCATGCTCTTTCCAGCTGATAAAATATGTTCATTTTTGACTGTGGCCTTCATTTTATTTATCACCTCACTCTAGTACAGAGAACGTCACCACCTCTAGTTGGCTGAGTTTCAGAGAAGGCACTGTGTGCAGGACTGTTTTACATCTGAAATATGGCATTAACAAACATGAGAAGTCCAGGTCAGGATGAGGCATAGCTACCCAGTCATCCTCCGGTCTTACATTTGTAGAATCATAGAATGTCTGGGTTAGGAAGGACTTTATCATTCAGCTCCAACCCTCCCACCAAGGGCAGGGACAGCTGCCACTAGACCAGGTTGCTTGGAGCCCCAACCAGTCTGGTCTTGAGCTGTGCCAGGGATGGGGCATCCCATCTTCTCTGTGCAACTGGTCCCAGCTTCTCAGCACCCTCACATTTGCTGTGGTTAAATCTAGGGCAACCCTAGTTCAGGCACTGGGAGGTGTCACCTATAGAGGAAGCAAAAGGTAAGGTAAGGATGGAAGTACTGGAAGAATATTTGATTCTGGTAGGAATGTGGTTTCCCATTATATAATTGCAGTTATAAAAAGTGCTAACACTGCAAATTGCTATTATTTAGTTTCTACTAAATTGACCTTCCTTTTGGACTTTGCCAGAAGGCTTGATTCATTAAAGCTCATTGAGTTATTAGAGATATTTGGTTGAAAATTACTTCAGGAATAAAAAAGCAGTCATGGCAGGCTGAATCATAACTTCAGAAGTGAACCTTAGAGGAGATAACGTTGACTCAGATTTCAGCCCACTTCTATCCATAAGAGTGCATGTTAAATTCTGTGCTGTAGGAAGTAGAAATATCTTGTATTTTTATTTTTTTTTAATCTGAGGATATTTTGATGCTTAAATTGTTTTCTCTTCCTACCTAAAATAAGTTTTGATTTCAGTAGTTTACCATAAATTGAGAACAATGCCTTGTACTTTCTTCAGTCATTAGACTCAAAGATTCCTCTACAAGACTGATTTCTTTTAAGCTTTCATAAACATTTACTCTACCATCTCACTTAAAAATATCTAAGCATTCTATTATATCAGTGCATGCAGCTCTGTGCTCTTATTAAATCAAGTGTGTCATCTTGTGCTCCTGCCACCTTAGAGACACAGGATGCAGTGCTCTGGAATTGTCAAGGGACATGAGAATGTGGCCATTATTTTTTATACAGCATGCTAAATGATTAATATTTGTAAATTAATGCATTTAAATTGTATGTGCATGAGACACTCAAAGCCTTGCAAGTATATCTGAGAGACTCATTTGAAAAAAAAAACACCTGACAACTTCTCTTTTCCTATTAGATTCTATTTGGGCTAGTCAAGTGAAAAAGCAAGAGTGACACGTAAGGATCATAATACACAAGGTATAGAGTATTTCTGAGCAATTATAACATGCCTAGGAAGGTGTTGCAAGGCATAAGGCTGAAAGGCCAAATGACTTTACCCACTTGAGAAATGCAATAATTCCCTGGAAATGCACCGCCTGGAGTATATTATTACTGTTATGAAATAGAATTCATGAATAGAAAGAAGGAACATGGTGAGGAGGGGGACAGGCCTACCCATGCATGTACTGGCTAGTATGAAAGTGGGTATGACATCAGTCACAGCCAATCAAACAGGCTCAGTAATGTCCAAAGTATTGCAGACATTTCATAATTAAGTAATAAGACATGACAGGGCATGAATTCTGTTGTATTAATTCTCGCCGAGTGTGTTGTGGGAAGCCAAGAGGATGAGGGCTGGGTGCCATCGGTCCAGCCAACTGTGAATTAATCCTTTCCCATTCTCACAATGGAACCTCTTACTGTGGTTTTATGAAATGTTAATTTTTAAAATATTTATGTTGTTAATTAAGTGATGAGTTCCTAAGCCATGATGGCAATCAGCACAATTCTTTCCGTAATTCTGAACAGTGAATTGAGCGATCTGCTACTCCCTACTCACATCTCCACAGTCAGTCAAACAAGCTGTTTTCTATTGTCCATTTGCTAATGCATTCTAATATCCTGCCTCCTAATGCCTACTCTCATATTTGCATTCATTTGCATATAAGAAGCATCTAGATATGCCAGTAATGGTTAGTGAAGTCCTTTGAGTATATGAAGTGCTATGGAAGTGCTAAATATGGCTTTTGTTTACTATTCATAGAAAACACTGATGTAGTGGGGGGTACTGTGGATGTCCCTTGTCACTCAGAATTTTATTCCATACATTGTGATTGGGAGCAGTGGGTTTTAAAACTAAAAAGAATGCTTTTGGCTTTTGTGCATTTGTAAAATTAGGGCATCTATTTTTCTTTTTTGTTATGTGACTCCCAGTCAGATCCCACTTACTCAAGTTATCCATTTTCTGTAGTATTTTATGTGGTACTCTGCAACACTCTTTAATTTAGTATAAACCATTTTAGTATAAACCGTTTTGGTGATCTGAGACTGGCTTGGGATCTAGTGCAGGTGTTTTACATCTCCAGCAAATGTTTTTGCTTTGATTTCAATAGAAGCTGCTTCACACTTTCTAAGCTCATGGAATCTACATCATTGAATAGACTGCAGAAGATTTATTATCAGAGGAGTCCTGAAAACTACATTATGTTTTGGTATATAAAATCTATGAAGGCATATGCCTAGGCAAGCAAGAAAATCCACCTGGGTGTTTGCCTGTGATTGTTGTTCTGTATTATAGTTAGAAATGCTCGGTAACATATAAAAGTCCCTGAAGTGCTACTGAAGTGACAGAGATGGTTCTGTGACATTCATGTGCAGGACAGGGTGTCAATGTGACCTACCATATGTCCATACCAGGACTGCCAGGGCCAGAGAATACTGACAGTGAGAAAACTTGATCTTAAATTGCAGAGATGAATGCCACGACATTTATTTTGTAGATCGACATGAAGATAGAAATGTCTAAGTAGTATCACTGGGACAGGCATGAAAATCCTGACTAGTATATAAGTAACATGCTTTTCTGACCCCAATACCAGTTACTTTATTTTGTGAGCAAACATATAGAAAAGTTTCTTTGGTAAACGTTAGGCAAGTACACACATTAGAAGTGTGTTGATAGAAATCACACTTCTACATGTCATTCCCTCCCAAGTCCTTCATACTTTTGACTTGTTGCTGATGGTCTACTGTTTTTAGAGAGAGCAATAACTTCGTGTAGTGACCCAAACATGCAACTGAAACTTGAAACAACTAAAGGGATCATCACCCTTTTGAAAATGCCACTGTAACCACAGGTAGAAGAACTGTAATTACCAGGACTGAGACTGTTTTTTGTTATTACCATCATCCTAGTATTTAAGCCAGGTCATTTATCAATGATGTTCCTGCAAGCAAAAGAAAAAAATTCCTCTTATTGTAGGGTGTAATCAAGCGCTTGAGTACTTGGGTCCTAGCATTTTATAAAGTCAAGTTTTATTTGTACCTCAACAGGAAAATATTTTCTTTTTCACCTAGACACACAAACATTTAACTTTTTTCTAAAATCAAAAAATGATTCAAATTTTAGAAGTGTCTCATTCTGAAGGGTATTGAGAGATGTCCTTGGAGTAAGGAACACAGCAATGACCAGGAAGCAGTTTGACAGTATGTCATATTGAAAATTGTATTCTACAGTGTATAATGTATATACAGGTCCATATACAGCCCAAAAGAGATATGTATGATGTTATTAAGATATATTACACTAAATAATTTGAGCAGCTCTTCTAAGACCACCACTTTTCTGGACCCACCTTCATCCAGTCACTTTGCAAGGACATGGAGCAGTTTTGTCTTGAAGCAGGCAGCCATGAATCAAGGCAGTGTGGTATTTCTCTGCAAAAGAAAGCAAAATATTTCTTCTCAATACTGGGTGGTCTGGACTCTCCCTGAATCCGGATGGTGACTACTGGTCCCCTTCTCTGATGTGTTATTTAATATGTCTTTTGTGACTAAAGCTTGAGCACACTGCCAGTGCAGGGTCATTCTAGCCCAAACCTTTTAATTTCCATCATGTACACCTCTGGGCAAACGAAGTCAGGCTGACACCCTGGCATCTGGAATAGTGGACACAACTCATATTTTAACTATGAGTTATTTTATGTGCAATGTATCTTGATGCTTTTCAGTAATAGCTGTGCAGTAAATTATTCAAGCAAATAAACTAAATAAAATTAAGACATTTGTATATATATGTGAGATCAGAGTTCCAGACTAATGTGTACTTACTGTATCGACACTTTGTTTTGCTCTATGATTCCTCAGTCTTTTAAACTTTCCTTGCCTTGCTTTTCATCAGGTTTTCTGGGAAGGTAAATGACTGTTAAAGAAAAGACATTTTTTGGGGGGTTTTTTTAGTTGGTGGTTTTTTTGGTTTTTTTTTTTTTGTTATAGATTTGTGCGAAGTTGAATGGGTACCAAACAGTATCTGATTTGGTTTACTATCAAGTGCTTGATAAACTTTTACTATTTCTATGGAAACACTGCTTTAGAAACATGACTTTTTTGTTCAGTTTCTTCTTTATCAGAACACAAAATAAATATTTTCCCCTTCTTAGAGATTCTTGCACTTTCAATTCACAGCTCAAGCCAGTTTCCCATATTGTGGGTATTTACTGCCACTTAAAACACACTTGGATGCAGCTTCCTAGGGAATGATTCAAAAACCTAAACAGAGGTGCCTAATACCATTTAAATGCCTGAGGATATCCTGCCTGGCATCCAGCTGCAGCTTCAGCAGGGCTCTGGTCTCCCACAGATCTTGTGTTGTGTTTCTCAGGCTCATGCAGATGCTGTGACTACCTCAGGATATTTAAGCCTGTACGGAATGATGGCACTGAGGCACCTTCACTGCTTCTCCTCGTGCTCCCTGCTCTCTGCAAGCATTCCTGGAGCAAGCAGCACAGGTTTATGTTCATGTTTCTGTATTGCTAAATGCCCCATGTAGGGGCAAGCCACGAATGATCAGGAGCGTTTGAATAGTCATGAATATTTACATCGTTCTACCCATCCTACAATAAAGCTTGAAGCCTCATATTCTCATTTCTTAAACAATCAAAACATACTTGTAGATCAAATTCAATGCATATATTTTTTCCATTTGAATTCATCGTGATTAGAAGTTCATGACCTTGATTATATTATGCAATTTGAAAAATAGCCAACAATGTCCATGGTGATTAAATATTCCACTTTGTAATTATTTTGTAACTTTTGTTCTGCTCTTTGCTCACTCCAAAAATTATCATAAAATTTTGAAAGATGTCCTCGGTGCAGAATATGTCCATAAAATATTAAATATTCAATTTTCCTCTATCATGGCTTGAAAAATTCATAATTACATGATGATCCACATAATAACTCATTCTGAAAAGTCATATATGGCACTCCCCCTGTGACTGAGTTAATAATTTACTGCTGTGTGGGATTTTCACTCTGCACTGTTAGTCTTGGGAACATTTATTAAGCAAATGTTCATTTGCAAAGATCAGAATGTGAATGAAGAGGGTAAGAATTTAATGAGGAGTGACAGACAGGTGAACTGATTCCATATAGTTCTTTACTACAGGAGAAAGCAGATAGCTTTATCTTTCATAGCCTCAATAGACACATGAAATGAAATATAGAAGACAGGGGGCAAAAGGAAAAAAAAAAAGGTACTTTCCTAGAAGGGCCAATGGAAGGATAAATCAGTGGAACTTATGAATGTGATTCAGACCTGTTGAAATGGTTTATCTTAGTCTATGCCTATGCCCTTCCATAGAAGTGATATTTAGACTTTTTAAACTATTTGCCCATTTTTTTCAATAGAGTACTTCCAGCATTAAAAAAAAAAAGCAAATCAAGTTTAATTTTTTTTGTTTTAAAATACATTCTAGTTTATGCCTAACCTTTATAATTTTCAGAAGTAAGAAACACCACCAATATAATATGAGAAAAGGTGTTACAAATTTGTCTACATTTTTTTTCAGTAAATAATGAAAATATTTGCTACACATTAACAGTATAACTGTTTTCTATGATTTTTTGGATGTTGTCTCATCAAACCTTGGTTAAATAATGTTGATCCTGGGTTTTATTTGCAAAATAAATACAAGAAAAAAAATGAAATGTTACAGAAAGATTTTATAGTCAATTCAGAGTTCAGTTTTGCAAAGTACTGGACATGCTGTTGTTCATGATACAGCAAAAAACGAATACATTTACTCAAGACTTTTGAAATAATCTCTTGTTCAAAGGTAGGTTAATACAAATCTAGATGTTTTACTGACTAAGGGACACTTCATTAAATCTGAGATAACTTAAACGATACTCTATTGTAGCTGGATGTGTAAGCATATAACATACAACTATACTTCCAAAAGGTGCCTAAATATAAGTTCCCAAAGGTTAAAATTTATAATATTTTATATATAGAAAAAAAAAATTTGCCACAAAACTGCATTTTCCAGCTTACTTACTTCATTTATTTACTTTTATTCTTATATGGATTTTTTTCAGTAGACTTATCTTCTCCATAAAAGTTTAAATTTACTAAAATATTATTGTTCTCCGGAGTCCTGAAACATAATATTTGACAAGTGCAACATTTATTTCTAAGATCACTGCCAAGATAAGAACAACTCCCATAAAGATAAGATTCATTTTTGGGGTGTGTTATATTTCTGGTTTTAATTTTTTTGGGATGTGGTGAGTGATTTTGTGATCAGTGACACACAGTACATTTGTATTTTTGAAAACTGAAGTAGTACATAAAAGTAGATGTAGGAAAAAATTATTCAAAATATAATTTTCTGAAAAAAGGTGCAAAAATTAATTTTGCTGAAAAGTTCCACATTTTGAAAGAAAATTTTCAGTCAGTGTCAGAATCATTTTCCTGGATATAAAGGCTTTAGCTGAAGGTGTTCAGGTTTGTTTAGGCATTTGATTTGAATACAGCTTTTAATTTTCAAAGGTTGTCCACAGATGTACTGGAAATGAAACAGGACTTTGGACTCCATATCTGGTGGGGAATACTGACTTCCACCTTTCTTAGTGGACAGTTATCTGACAAACATAAAAATGAACAGACATACACAGGAAAGATTTAGTTGAAAGACTTTGAACAGGGATATCATAAAGGGAGAACAAGGTGACACTGAGAACTGAAGGAAAAAAATCATATAAAATTTAATCACACAGACTAAAGATGTATAAGGAGAATCTTTTCTAGAGCTTATTCACTAAGTAGGACAGCTAAGAAAGACCTAATCACTGATTGCAAGAAAAGAAACATATTTGACCAAAGACTGATGTATAGCCTTACAATCTACTGAGAGAAATAGGCAGCGCTTCTATGGCATAGTCCATTTCACTCTGAAATAGAAATTTGGCAAGATTAGTGATCCCTTAGTGCCTGTTTCTGTAAATTGATCAGAACAGAACCCTATGTGGCCTACTTAGGTATATCTGTGTGAGATTAATTTCATCTGTGGGAACTATGAGCTGCAAAGATGATATGGCCGTGAGAAAAGTGCAGTCAGTCCTTAGGTATGCCTGTTGTGGTATTCCTCAAAACAGATAAAAGGGAGTCAATGCCTTTGTACAAAAGGTAAGTTAAATTCTGTCTGCAGCAGCCTGGGCTGTCTTCATATAATCATTTTCTGGAAAGAGTAAATTCAAGCTGGAAGAGGTGTAACAAAGAGTAGCTATGACAGATGCATGGGGAGTCTACTTTGTATTATTTTTGGGGTCCCTCAGAGGTTAGCGAATAGTTTTTAAATGGAAGCATAATGTTTCCCCAAAAATATCATCAACCTAATTTCAGCAAAGGAAAAGTGGATGAGAAGGAGATAAGAATATCAGATCTTTCTGGGGGGAACCCCCACTCCTTGAAGTGAGATCCTGATGAAAGATGACTGGTGGTAATGTCAATTCTTTCACCTTGTCCCCAGATCCAGCTGTCATTGGAGTTGTGTCATATCATAGGAATAACAACATTACTTGTTTCCCAAACCATATTACTTCCCAGCCAGAGAATCCTAACCTCTCCTATGCTGAAGTTGCTCATTTTCCAGAGTTTATCCACATTATCACCACTATGTCAAATAGCTTGTTCTAAATTTGTAATCCTAAAATGTTTCATAGAGATAGAAAAAATAATCCTAATACATTCATAAAGAAACAAAATTGACTGAAAAAAGAATAGGGGGTAGAAGCTGTACAAAATGATTTTTTGATGTCATGGGCACCTAATAATGACACTCATTGATCCAAGAGTCCTCACTCAGATCCATTTGTTCAGTATTTGTCTTAAAATTTACTCTTACACACATATTTTTAAGCATCACTTAAAGTGGGTGAGACATTGAGGCAGACAAGGTTGTTACAAGTATCTGGGATTAAAAAAGATCACCAGCATTAAAAAACCCCACACCTTAATTTTCTGATAGCTTTGATTGGAAAATATAAAAACTAAAAAAAAAGAAAAGAAAAAAAAGAGTAGCTTGAATTTTATGTAACTCATTTGAAGACTTTACACTTACTTGCTTGAGGAGACTTCTCCAGACAAAAGCTCTTCTACAGCAAGCCCCTTCTTCTCATTTGTTTGCATCTAAGAAGAAGGTTAAATCTAGCTGAATTTTGTGGTTTATGTATTTTGAAATCATTTTAGCTATGTGCACTAGATGTATTTTCAATGCTAAATTACTGAAAATATATTGCCCTGTACAGGGCCAGAAGTTGGACTTTGATTATCCCTTGTGGTGTCTCTCCCAGTTCAGGACATGCTACGATTCTACTTTTTTATTTTTTGTGCACAAGATAGCAATGGCAAAGGATAAAAACATGGGTTTGATCCCAAAATTTTGTCATAGAGATTGTTTTGAAGTAGAGCAAGTACTCACTCTTTCCTGTGCAGACTGGGAGCAGTAGGAACTACCAGCCCCTGTGTGAGCTCTGAGCACTGATTCCTGCAATGCGAACATCATTCAGACCAGCTGGGCATCCCGTCTCCTGATTTATACAAATTGTACTTTTCCATGGTTGATGGAAATAATTTTTTGCCACAAGGCCTGGGATTCAGCTCTACTTTTCTACTGAGCCTAGGTGTCTACATGAAGATGTCGCCCTGTGGGTTAAGTGGTGATTCCCATCACATTCAAAGGACAACCAGTGCTGGATCCAGTTGCCTGAAGAGAGGAGTTTACAGGTGGGGCAATATTATCGACACCTTAATGAAGGGATGGGACCACTGCCAGGCTAAAAATGATTTATTACTCAGATAAACATCAGCCTCAAAGGCCATGAGATTCTAGAGGATCAAGAAGTCAGCCATAGTTCAGAGTAGTCACAAGTGTCTTCATTACAAGGCAATCTATAACATTCTAGTCCAATGGAAAGTTGCCACTGAGTTTATTTTGTTTTTCTAACCTATCACCTTTAGTTAACTCTGACGCACTTTTATCCAATGGGCTACTACTACACGTGCACATGTATGCTTCTATTATAACACCTAAACTCTTAGGTTACTCTGTAAAATTGCATTAGTACTCTAAAACCCTTCACTATCTTACCCAACACATTTTCTTACTTATTTAAGGCATATTCTTATTTACAACTATAGAAACATACGTTTATAATTTTTCTGCTTAAAGTCTCTGTACTTCTATTTTTACATCAATCCAAGATTCTTCCAAGGCTGCAAATCAAACATTTCAGTATCTGTGGAAGTTTCTATCTTTCCATTTCCTACAGGACAACTACCAGGCAGTTCCATGGTAGTCTTGTAACTTTCTGGATCAGCACCTGAAGGCCATGCAATCTGTACCTGCCCTGCAAAGTCACTCTCCAGGCTTTATCAATTGCACAAATTAGATCTCCATGCTTAGCTCACATTCACCTACACAGGCTCCTAAATGCAGAGCTCTTAATTTCGACCTGAATCTTGCCCCTCAGACCTACTTCAGCTACTTCAATATTAGCATCTAAATAAAGATATTTCAAGCTGGATTCTTCTGGCTGTGACTCAGGATATTCTATTTGGTCTTCAGATTACACTTGGCAGGTTCCAGTGTCTGCTATAAATTGTGTATCAGGTTACTGTCTCACTGCAAGTGACTTAAGGTTTCATACCTCAGGCTGTGTAAAGTGGCAAAGAGTTTCTGTGAAGTGACAAAAAGTTTCTATATTTACACAATTAAACATAGCCCTAAGCATTTCTTGTTATGTATTTGAGAGGAAAGAGTGAATAAAAAACTCTGAAGAGAGTTTAACCTGAATTTCAGGTGTCATGAACAATGAAAATAAGGACTTGTAATATTTTCAAATATTTTCAATATTCTATTTTGATTTGATTCTTATACATGATTGCCATTAAAATGAAATGTTTCCAAGAGATGTCAGTGTTAAATGTTTTCTTTCTAGCTCGTGACTTAAATGGTACAGAGTGTCAGAGAACACTGTAGGCTGTAAAAACAAAACAAAACAAAACAAAAGCCAACATCTTCTTTAAACAGCTTTAAATTGCTTCTTTTAAAAAGAAGCTTCATTATGCCATTCATGTACTCTGTAGTACAAAAGAAAAGCAATTGGTCAGATCTCCCTAGTAGGCACAAAACCTGTACTGCCGCTTTCATCCCACCTTGTAAACGGCTTAGCACTAAGAGGTCCTGCCAGAACTTAGTGCTTTGGGCTTTCTGCATGTAGTCGATGGTGCCCTGACACCAGAGTTCAGAACATCACTACTGAGATTTAAAATCCACCAGGGTGAAAAGGGAAAAGTGAAATGTCAAGATTAGCATTTGGCAGCTCCCGTTGTTTGTTAAATGTGAGAAAGACCAGGCAGAAGTAGGAAAAATAGGCTTGCTGATTATACTGGGATATTTGTTATTTATACTGTGGCATTTTGCAATGGCGTATATAAACAGATGTTTGGTAGAGGTTTACTGAAAGTTTTGGTTGCATCTGTTGTGCATATAAGAGTATCGAGCACTTGGACATAAGAATGAAATAAACATGTCAAAACTCATTAGAAATAAAAAACTCCAAAACACTACTGCTAATAGAGTACTAAGAGCCATAAACCATGCATTATAAATAGGCTTGAACTGTTCATAACATAGATAGCAGAACCATGTGTCATATAAACTGCTCTTAAGTTAGTGAAGCCACACCACGATTTCCAAGATATTTCTCAGGTTAATCTTTGACAGTGTCATGTTTCCCTTAATACTGTAACAATAATCAATATATAGGTATACTAAAACTATTCTTAAGCACTTCATCAAGAGATTTAATTTGCAAATACATGTGAAAACTACATAGCTGAAGGGAAAATATATTTAGTGAGAAGAAGAGCTTATTTCTGCAGAAGAGACCCCTGATCTCTGCTCTGTAGTTTATTCCCAGATGAAGAATCTGCTATCAGTATGGGATGTGCCAAGCCTTTAGAAAGTTTACTCAATAGTTAATATTAATGCATGGTGTAGCTTTTTCTTAGATGCGGTGTCACAAAATTTCTGAGAACTCTGACAACTATCATGAGATTTTAAGATCATCTAACTGAGGGACAAATATCTGCCTAATTGGCCTATCTTTATCACTGTTTTAACCTAAAAAGCTACAGACCATATGATTTAAATTTAAAATCCACCTTTGAACTTGTAAGTCCCTTTATTTATGGAATGAATAGAATAAAATCACCGAGGTCTTAAATTACCTGGCAAAAAGTAACTAAATAAAACTAAATAAAAGAAGGAAAAAGCTCAAAAGTCATTTAGACCACCATTGGACACCATTAATGAAGTATATGGACTCAAATGTTTTCAATCAGAATAAAAATATCCCATGACATGATCAAAAACTGTTAGTTCTAAAGTAAAAAAATTCTTTAGATTATACTAAATGACTGTCTTTGGCAAGACAGGTCTTGTCTTCCTTTGATCTTCTGATAATGCCAACACATATTTTTGAGAGGTCTGGAAAGAAACCCACAGAGGATACTCACTTGCCAAAATCACTAACATTTATTTCCATGCCTGAGCGACAGAAATGCTAGCTAATAAGAGAAACACGCTCACTGGAGGCTGGAGGAACACTTGTTTGTGCCTAGTTCAGTATACCAGAGTGACTGTTGAAGAATGATTCAGTCTGGTAAAACTCTTAGGTGTAGGGCTGTCACACTTGTTTTTTGTATCTGCCAAATTCAGTAAGGTTCCATTATGCAAGTCAGCTCTGCCTGGGGGCTTGTCTATCTTGAACATTCAAATTTGAAAACAATTCTATTGCTTTCTTTCATGAGTCAGTATTTGTATTCTATCTTTTAAATTTTACTTCTTGTCTCATTCTTCACCTCCTTTTGGCTTGTAACACCTCTTTGGTACATGCAGATCCAACTGTGACACAGAGCTAAATCCATGCTTTCAATTTATGAAAGGTAAGATATGTTTTCACTTTGCATATGAATCTTCTTTTTTTCTGTGCTCAGCATGAAATAAATTTGTTGGGGTTGGCTATCTTCCACATAGCTTGTCTGATATGTTGGGGTTTAGAAGTCATGAGCAGAGTTCTGTCAGGTTACCACAGGTAAAAAAAAAGTGTGAATACATGGAAAATGTTCCTTATTATGAACATCCCTAAATAAAACTTGACAGACTTTGCAAACCAAATGTAATTTAATTCACTTGTTCATATTTTTAAACAAAGCAAGCTTAAGAATGTGATCACTTACTGTATATTCCAAGACTCATTCTGTGCAGAATGCAACAATGCACCATTAATGAACATCTGATTGGTACTTTTTCCTTCTCCCTATGCCACAACCACAGCTCAGAAGACAATGTTTCAAATTTTCTTTTGCTTATTGAAACAAATAAGCATTTGTTTCAATTGAAATTCCTATGTTGCTTATTGAAACACAGTAGAACACTTTGAATTTTTTTTTAATTTGTATTTGCAATATTTATCAGAATTGAGAGATATTTTACCAGGGGAGACATGATTAAATTTCCCAGTAATATGAGATGCCCAGGGTCTTCTGTTTAAAGCATTTAGCCTTTTACCATGCTGTATTTTATAAGCACAATGGTATTTAATTGTATCAGTGAATAATCAGATGTTATACATATCATGTTTTTTTCCTTTTCTCTTTTCCTTACTCCAGAACCTTTAATGTATTTTTCATATTTTCCTCCAGACTTCGGCATCCTGTTCTCTCTTTCCTCAGTTTCTTTTTCCCATTACTTTCCCTGGTAGAGTCTGGGTGGGTTGGCTCCTTCTCAGATGAACTCCCACACTCCATTTGTTCCACTCATTCTCCCCAGTTTAACAGCTTCCATCTGTCTCCAGCTCTCATGCAACCTGGTTACATACATCCCTTGGTTTTGACACTTTGGTTTCCTGGTTTGGTTTAAATGTTCTAGATGTTTTGCCTGGACAACCTCAGCTTCACTCATCCAGCTCTTTTGTAAATTTGCAGAGCAACTCTTTAAAACTTCTGTTTCGTTTGTTTGGTGTATGTTAGTAAAGATTGCTGCATTGGTAGGTCCTCAAACAAACTCTGAAGAGGTCTGAGCTGGGGATTTTTACTGCCCCTTTCCAAAAGTTTATAAAATGTCCATATGGGAATAGATGCTCACAAAGACGATGAAAAGTTCATTAACATTGCCTAAAACAAGTAACTTTCCTAGCTTTGCTTTTAGAAACTCTCAAAGCCTTCAGCAAAAAAAACCCCCAAAACAGCCATCTAAAAACCAACACAACCTTGGGTTCAGTCTAGATCCATTTACTCCTTACCAACACATTAGGCTAAGCAGTGAGTGAAAAGTGAAACATTTGGAAATGTTTTGCCAAAAATGAACGAGCCTTTGCAAGAAATGTGAAATAAATTTCCCATTTTAGGGTCCACAAGTCCCTGACTACAATCACTGTTAGACCCCCAGCTCAGTGAAAAACTTGGAAAAACTGTTTGTGAGTCTATAGTGGGAGTATATAATACTATAGAAAAGAACAGTTAGCCTGGTACAGACTTACAGCAATCAATTTTTTCAACTGCAATTAGATTTGCTGCAGGAACAGTTGGACTGAGATCTGAATGACAACAAGAAGATATGAGAACAATATTGTCTGGTTGATTTTACAGCAGAAAAACACTGTGTTCACCTCCCTAGCTGTGAACAGTCTCAGTGGCCACAGAACTGCAATACAGGGACAACATGGCAAGGGGGAAATTGTGCTTTTATGTGTTGTAGAGCTAACTTCCAGAGGGACTGGCATAAAATCCCTCACACTGTGTTTGACATTACTGGCTGTTTTGAGAGGATGAACATCAAAACAAACCACATGAAGCATGTAAGCCAACAACCACATAAACTCCTTTTATTCTAAGAACTGATTGAGACCTCCAAGGAGGTCATGGTCCAGGAGAGGACAATTCTGTAGCACTCTGTTGTCTCCAGAACTCCCTTGAGCAAATCTGATTTACTCAACCTTGGTACTGAGGCTAGAATCAGATCCCCACTGTACAACAAACAAGGCTACTAAATGATTCATGGTTTATTGCAAGGATCTCTTTTCAGGATTAATACTGTTAGTTGTACATTTATGGCTAACAGTGTACAAAACTGAACAAATCCCTTCAACATAAAAGGACAAAGCAACTTTAGAGAGCTAGAAGCCAGTTATGATGTACAGAAAATCAATGTATACATGTTGATATAATGGGCTGATTATGGATGTTAAAACAAAATGTATATGTTGAAGAGGGCAGGAAAATAATTTATGTATGTCATTGAGGAGAACCTTCTAAGTATATTTATGCTATATTTTTTATATTTTATTAGCCACAGTTAAATTTATTATGTAGATAAAATAAAGTAGTTTCTGACATAATCTGTATTTCATTCAATTTTCACACACCATTAATTTTGTTTTGCTCTGGAATTTTGAAAAATTGGTTCCAATTGAGACACGAATTCTAAATATTTAGGTTTTAGAAGAAAGATAAATTGCCTGTACAAAAAGATAAAGTTTCTGGCTTTTGTGGAGTTGGCAATGTCTTATGCATTCACCTACAGCTGTAGATCACTGTTTCTAAGAAATTTCCCAGAACATGTAATTGGAACTCCCTACCCCTACTTTTTCATTGCAAACAACTCATCTTCACATTTCTGAAATGATTGAGGAAGAGATTAGCTTCATTTGCCAAAAAAACCCAATTATAAATTATTTCTTGAGCTTCAAAGGAAGGAAGAGTGCTGTGGGAAAAAAAAAAGAAAAGTAATAAGAGTAAATAATTCTAAACAAATTGCTGATTATCCAAATTTCTCTGCTTAATGGTTTGTTAGTATGTTTCTCTGTATATTGAATCTCAACAGAGGCAGAAAGAACAGCCTGGTTAAATAATTGAGGTCAGAAAATATATATACAGTTCTAAAGATCCTAGGTGCAATGTACAAATAGTAAAATTTATACCTGTGGTGGAAATATGAGATATGTGTAAATTGAATACCAATACATATAAATCCTATATTTACATAGATGCATATGCATACGTGAAACAGTATATATATATAGTCACATACACGTAAATGTTTCACCAAAGATTTTATGTAGAATAACACCACAAAATAAGCTGTGTTTCCAAAAGGAAAATATTTTGTAAGATATGTAAACTGCAGTGAAGGCTGCATTGAAGTACTCAAAAAATATTTGGTTAAAGGGTAAATACACCTTGTACCTCATAATGAAAATCTTATAGGTAGGGGTGGAGATTAACACTGCAGGCTGTCTGCAGAATATTAATAAAATTCAATATAGTTTCTAAAAGGTATAATTTATATTTTGTGGAAATGAGTCTCTTTTCTAATAAAACTCTTCTGTCCTTCATTCTGTTCATATAATTTTTCTATAAATCATCCTGTAGGAATTTTTTCTAAATATTCATCTCAGAGAGATCCTATTTAAATAAGCCCTCTTAGCAAGGCATTTCAGAATTAAAATTACACCATGAGCAATACTTTATCCAATATGCTTCCTTCTATAGAATTTTTTGTGACTAAACCAATATTTTGCAGAATTACATTATGTTAAAATAGCTGATCTGAGGTGATGTTTCTTGTATATAAACATTATGTAAAAAAGATCAACAAATTACCTTTAACCATTTTAATTTAACTGGTCTCTGAACCTGTGCAAAAGTAGCTGATTTTCTTTCCACATCTACATATATAGTGATAAAAAACCTAAGGGCTTTGCACACAATGAAAGAATAAGAAAGGATAAAAGTGCTCCTGGTTATATACTTTATTTTCTTGGATTTGCAGTAAACTAGAATCTTATGCTTTTTGTAGTTGTGTAGAAATAAAGTCTGTGATGTCCCTGAAATTCTTGAGGACATTTGATAGAAGAAATGAGTAAATTGTATTTTTAGAGTGAAAGGTTTGAAGGAAAACAGAAGAGAAAACCTGGCACTACTTGCTAGATGGTGAAAGCTTATATTCCATTTCTGAGCCCTATTTCTCAGTGACTTCTCAAGTCTTAGGTTAGGTATTTACCTGAAGCAGGAGAGGGCTTGCCTGTGCTTTTCTGAATTGGGATTCACTGATTAAGTGAATAATTATCTTTGAAAGACAGAAAAAAAGTAGCAAGTGGAGGGTAAAATTTCAGAAGTTGGGTCAAATTTTCTTTTCTTCTTTAAGTTCATACTTCCACAATGTGTAAAAGAAGTGCACAAAAGGAAAGGAAAAGATCAAATTTATTGGAAGAAAGGGCAGTTTCTCCCATGCCATGTATAAATCCTACCAGAGAACGTATTTGCTGCTAAGTTTCCAGGAAACTTGGAAATGGAATAGAGTAACACTGTATATGCAACTCTTGGGGCTTGCCAACAACAGACTTAAACTTTCATGGAAACTGACTGATGCATAAGAGGAGGCAAACAAATGTTTCACTACACAACCTGCAGCACTGACCAAAATTTCTGCTGAAGTAAGATATTCAGTCAATAATGATGTAATTACTAGGCAATATACCACATTTATAGGGCATTTACTACATTTTATAGCACAACAATATATAGTGGTGTATAATGACACAAAAAATATTGCTTCTAAGCATTATACCAAATACAAGCAGCTTGCTACAGTCAATTCTACACTCTATGAGGCTAAATGCACACCTATTCCCATACCTAGTGCCTGTTAGAGCAGCCAGTAAAGAAGAAATGTGAGAGTGGCTGTGTGCCAAATGCAAATGAAGCTTTGAACATAAGCTCCCATACTCATTACTACTACTTGTAGAATTGTCCACAGCTTATTGGACTGTAGGTTTAAAGCACAGAACAGCAGCACATGATGGCCCTTTAGGATTTATTTGCTCAGAAGAGATCTATATATGAATTATTGTTTTAGGATACCTTTAAACCTAATGAAAAGAACAAAAAATCTTCCAGGAGATAAACTTCATCTAAAGTGAACCTTTCAAATATGCCAGTTGACTCTCCCTGAGGAATGTGATAAAAGAGATAACTGTTGACTTTACACTTCCAGATAACAATTCTGTGAAGGAGCACGGGCAGTGTGTCTGGAGGTGGAGAAAATTAATGAATAAGTTTACAAACTTATATTTGATGAGTGGAGGAGAACACTTGAACCCCCAGAGTTCACATCAAGCTGAAGGTGTTTTTCTATTTTTACTGTACAAAGTCCAAATATTTTTGATATCCAATCCCCTCCTGAGCAGTGTTACTTTCTGGACAGTGTTTCTTCATGTACATCTCCTCTTGTCAGGTTTTGGGATCTATACCTTTTAATGCCTTTGACCATCCTCTGTCACTTGCGTTATGACATTGAGCAAACAGGTGTGGACCACATTTTTTCTCACTGCCATTCCTTATTTTATTGACTTTTATTGCCATAATCTCATCTTCTCTAAATAGTAATTTATATATTTACACCTTTTTTCCCCTCTCCAAGTTCTTATTATCAAAAGGTCCTTTTCTGAACCTTTCCTAAGGTCCTACCTTCTGCTGCTTCCAGAAACTTCCTGTCTATGCAGGACTGGTAGGTTTGACCAAGGTCTTATGGAATGCCCATGCAGGAACTGGGAGGTTGGTTAAGCTACATAGATAGGAGCACCTCAACTGACAATAGGTGTCCTTGTTTAAGCAGCTGAACCTGAAATACAGAGGTTAAAAGCAGTTGCCATCTCATATGAACCTATCTATCTATATTTTAGACGTCAAAAATATATCTCACATGTCTGCATAGTCCTGGCAGATGTGAAAATCTTTGCAGTAGGTGTGTAGTCTTCTGAGCAGCAGCTTGAGGCAAGGTGGAAAACACTGAGTCAGTGTATTGACAACTAAATTAAGCCCAGAATCCTATGCTCTAATTTAAAATAAGGCAAATTCTGAGTGTTTTAATTTAATTTCCTCTCTTATGTGCATTTCTCCTCAGCATAGAATTCTGCTAATATTTTTTGCCACCAGAATAGTTAATCTTATGCTTCCTTCTCTTCATGACTATAAATGCAAGAAACTAACCATAAAATCTTTATGAGAAATTGATCAAAATATAGTGAAGATCACAGTGGGTAAAGTTAGGGGTTTTTGTAGGAAGCATGAAAGGCCTTAATAATTACTTTAAACAGTATCTCATGATACTCAGCTTGCACTGTCTAGATGAGGAATTTGTACACACAGGTATTTCATTCTATTATTAATGTTCTTTCGGTGTCCAGTGGCAGCTTGGTCTTGAGGGTTTTTATTTCTATTTTTTTTTCCTTATATATCCTAAGAAACAATTATGGCTTTGATATACATAATCTGGAAGGAAATATTTCTTCTAGGAACTATTTTAAAAGCCCATTTAGATTTGTAGCTTAGTGATTCAATATTCTTGTCTTTTAAAATGCAATGTATCCTTCAGGTGTTTTGGCTGGACTTAAAATTTAGATTTGGCAAGTTTGGGATTTTTTTGTAGACTCTTCCTATTAGCAGTTTAAATATTAATAATTTGGTTGTTAGCTCAAAGTTATTATATTATTCCTTAAGGACTAGTGAGAAAAGAAACTAAATTTCGAAATTTGTATTAACATTTTTAATTTGTAATCTATAATGAATTACAGAGTCCTATAAAAAGTTGCACACTTTAATTTTCTTTTCAACTTCTATTTGCATCATGTAGCATTCACAATGATCACTCAGAGAATAGTATTTTGGTTGCTGCAAATTCTATGCCTTTGGATATTTTCCTTTCAGGAAGACCCCTTAATAAGGCATTCAGCATATGATGGAATACTTCAGGAGCTGATTAGCTTATATTCCAAAAGGCAACTGTAAAAGGTAGCATTAGTTTTTCCTGTGTCTGTGGAAAATTGCCAAATCCTACCAGCATGTCCAATTTTCCAAAGAAAGTAAACCTTAACAACTCAGCCATTATTCCATCTTTACTAGGAAGGTGCAACATTTCAACTTCACACTTTCCTTTGGGGACATACTATGGATAAAAAAGGAAAATTATCTGAGTAACTTGTTAAAGAAATAATTCAATCCTCATTTTTTTTAGGCTTGGATATGTTCAGAACAATTTAAAAAATAATTATAAAGGTAGACACTTTCCTGAAATGCTTGTGTTGGGAGTGCTGTTGCTTTCTTGGGTTTTTCTGTGTATTCTGTATGTGTGAAACCCATGCAATTTAATTAACTAATCCACCTTTTTAGTTTTGTAGTTAAACTTCACAAGATGCTGTTTGGTTTTAATTTATCCTGGCCCTTAGCTGTTCTCTCTGTCAGACTTCCACCTTTTCAAGCGTACTCTTTATTCTACAGGATAAGGTACAATAGCTGAAACACAGCTATGTATCACCACCTCACTTGCACTTCAGTCAGACTTACCTTTGCCACAGTTGTCATGCCATATCTGTCAACTACATGGGTGTAGTGGCATAAATACCCTAAGGGAGATAAAATACCACCAGCAGATCAAGTTTATGCCACCTCTGTGTTGAGCCTGTACCTGTCCTTAGTAAGCTCTTCAGCACAAGGCACTTCCCCCAAAGTAGTCTGAGTGTTCTCCAACAATTACTGCAACCAGTCATCCTGACTTTGTGCGACTTTCTGCTTGTTTGGCACACTTTGTGTTTGCTCACTTTTTTGTTTGTCCCTTTTTCTGAGAACAGTCTGGGGATCATACCACATGCCATATCCATCACCCTCTACCTGATCCCTGTTCTATGGCTTTGGTCTCATAATTTCTGGCATTGTTTTGCCATCACACTTGATTCTTTGTAGGTTTTGCCATCAATGGCATTGCTGTTTCACATGTCTGGTCATACAAATGCCACAGTCAATATTGCACGGGTTTTTTGGAGCAACTTTTCATTGCACCTCTTTTGTTCTGGTCTGAGCAGAAGGGAAGCATTTAAAAAAAAATATGTAGGAAGCTCAGCCTTCTCACAGTTTTGAAAAGAACTCGCAGGAACAGAGCCCTGAGTACTCTGGAGAATTTTTTTAAATAATATGCACCCCAAGTTTTTTTGCTTTTATTTTAAATGGCTTAAGAGGTAAGCAGATAGTGCAAAGCACCTTCTACCTTCTTTAAAATTGGAAATAGGTATTCCTAGAAGACAGATTGTCTTGAGCAGCTGCACCTCAATTCAGTTGCCCAGGTAAAAATTAAATGTCCAGGAGGGGCACTTCTGGGGAGGTCTGGTTGGTTTCTAGCCATCCAAAACAGTTTATCAATTTCTCTGGCAGTTGTGGGAGTTTTTTCCCCACAGCTCAAGACAATATTGGCTTGTGATTCAACATACAATTAATCTTTTCCTTCTGAGACTCATAAATAAAGGGACCAAAAAAATCCCAACAAAACAAGAAAGGGTGAGGTGGGGTGGGACTACTTGCTGGGTTGGTGTTTTCTTTCCTTATGTTCTCTGATTTTCTAGCTTCTAGAGGTCCAGAAAAGCTTAGTGTGTCCTGTTCAATCAACCTACTTGCAAATGTCCTTTCAAAACCTTTGTTCCTATGTTTCCTGCTGAAGCTGAGAGGTGCAGTCCTCCTTTGAACTTCAACTACTCACTGATAGCTGGTTTTTGGGTTTGTTTGTTTGTTTGTTTGTTTGTTTGTTTGAATAGCTCTATCTAAATCTGGGCTGCCTAGAACTTAGGGAGTGTTAAAATTCCTAAACCTATTCCTTCAGTACTTCTGTAAGATTTCCTTCTTCATGAGGCTTCCCCTAAAGCCTATGTAATCCTTATTCAATGTCATTTTATCTCTGGAAAAAACATTCAAAATATTCTTTTCTAACAGTGAGCACATTAACCTTTTGAAACAGAACTAGAAACTTGAATTAAATAGGAAGATATTTACCAGCTTAGCATTTTACATGCTCCCTATGATATTTATGTAACTGATATTCAAGTTTTTTTACTAATTTTATAACTACTACTTTGCATGGTTTCTTTTATCTCACTGGCATCCCTTACACATTGATAGATTTTCATTTGCCTCTGATTTCACTGCCGTTTAATGTTCACTTTATATTTTGACGTGCTTGCTCTGGATTTCCTTCTGCAAAACCTTTCCTCTTTTACTCTGTGTCATTAGCAAAATACAAAATGCTGTAAGTGTTATTCCGATTTTTATATTAAGCATGAATAAATGTTAGATTCATGTCATGAAAGACATAAACTACTTTGGTATAATCTCTATCAAGGAACGCATTAGAATAGAACAAAAACAATCCAGAGCTGTTTGCTGTCTACTTCATAGGCATATATTTAATTAAGTTATGGTGCTCCTAAAATTCAAAAAGCTTAATCTTTTTCTGTCCTTAAATTAAACTCCCTGTGCTCTACAATGACCAAAACAAATAATCTATGACCTACAAACAAGACACTTGCATTCCCTGAAGATTTACTTCATCTTCTACTCTAGGTTATACATCTTTGAACCTCTCTTTTCTGTAACGACCTTCTGGTGCTCATTAGCATGCTGATTACCATTAACACAGCTATAATCAAGCAATTTTCTTTTTGTATGTCGGGGAGAAATGCTCATCAGAATGCAGCCAAGGGACAAAATTAACTGCATAAATCCACAGCACAAACTGGATCTCATCCAACTTTACATGAGTCTTCCTCCTTCTGCTAGGTGTGACATCATCATCTTGCTCCCTGCTGATGGCCTAATAAGTATCCCCAGGTTCCACACTACTTAATTTACCTCTTCTCTCAATTTTACAGTTCCAGTGATAGCTGACCACCTTGCAGTATTTTCTCTTAATATGTGTTTGCCTTTATTTTTTTCTTCTGTCTCTTCCAGTTAGTCATCAAGCTACAGGTACATTCATTAAAAAGATTATACAAATGTATGTGTATGCATTTGTTTACCTGTGCATCACTTCTTTCATCTTCTGTAAAATAATTTACAGTGCAATGGAGCTAGATATTTTCTATGAAGGAACATATTTACAGAATTAAGATTTTGACTTAGATATGCATGTTCTGATTATAAAATAATTGCTCCATATAAGAGGTGGCAGATATTGAACTAAGTATATTGCATACTTTGAATGAAAAGATTTTCCTAGAAAAAAGCTAAGCCAGCTTTAGAACTTCAAAACAACACAAGTAAACATAAAATCTGTTAGTTTCTGTCACAGAGTGATATGGTAGACAGAGGAAGAAGATGATTCAGCCAGTAAAACTCGTTTAATTCAGTTAAAGATCCTTTTTCTTTTACTTAATTATTGTTGGAAATAACAGTAAACCTGTTGAGTTCTATATTTACACAGATCTAACTTGAATTCATTTATTCTGGTTTAGTCTAATTTAGAATAAGAGAATTTATTCCTCGAAGAGGAAACACAAAAGTAGAAAAAAAATGGCTTTGGATATAAGAAGAGATTTTCAAGAGAGAAAAAATGGGTCAAGAAAAATTGCAACTGGCAAATGAGGACGTAAACAATAAGAAGAAGGGGAAGAAGAAGTGAATCAAGAAAAGACCTGAAGGAGTGTAAATCAGATGGGAAGGAGGAGGAAACAAGAAGTAAGGATTCTACTTAGGTTACTAAGGTCCTGGTACCATCTATGTTCAGAGAGAGGAAGTTTTTGAGAGGCTCAGTCTTTCTTGTAAACCTTAGCTCAGGATTCCTGGGGCAGAGATAGAAAAGTTCTCATCCTGTCAGTGAATAAAGGATTTGACAAGAGCATTCATCTGTATATGGAAACAAATGGTTTCCCAAGCCTCTTGACTGAAATATGGCCAGAGTGAACACTGGAGAAGAAAGAAGCCCATAAAAAAGAGTGTGTAAAACACCAAGGAGCTTCCTCCCTTACCCTTCTGGGCAGCACATCCCTCCTCTGAAATCCCACACTCTGAGGAGTGGCACTGCACTCCCATAGCTTTTTGGGAAAAGAGAGAAGGTAGATGGAAGGCAGGAGGAAAAAGCAAAGCCTTACTTCAGCACTGCAGCAGTGTCACCTCATGATAAACCTCTTTTGCCTTCTGCTCTGTGTCTTTTGCACCATGACACTCTTGTAGTATTACTATAACTCTTGTGAGTGGTGACCATAATTCATGTAAATTTAATAGACTCCTCCGGGCAGGTTCAGTTATAAGAGCACCAATCTCGGCAGAGGTTTGCTCAACCTCTTCTTAAAAACTTCCATTGATGGAGCTATAGTGGCCTCCCCAAGCAACTTATTCTACCACTTAACTGCTAGAAATGTTTCCCAGATGTCTAACTGGAATCTCATTAATTTAAACCCGTTAATCCTGACCTCTTTCAACATCTTTATGTATTTTAAAAATATTACTATGTGTCTCCTCATTTTTCTTTCTGCTTCACCATTCAGTTTTCCCTCATGTTGCTACTCATCTACCTAAAATATCAACAGTTAGGAGTAAAAATAGGGTATTTTTTTTTAATAGTGAGTAAAATAGCAATGAAATTTTGTGGGAGGAATTCTGTCCTATGAATTGTGGAAGCGTAAGTTGGCCACTGCAAAGCAGAGGAGTGGATGTCTTTAGAAAGGTCAGAGAAATATCCAAATGGGAATAAGAAGAACAGTGGAGAAGCATGGAAACTGAACAGAATAGTAAATGTGTAAGAAGTATGGAATCATAGAAATGGTGTCAGAAGTTACCTATGAGTCAAAGATATACAGCCAAAGGAACGTACATGGGCTTTCACCTGGTTTCCTTAAGAAATGACCAGTGTCACCCTTCCCTAAATATGAGGGGCATGAATGTCCACTGGCTCTGTATGTCTGCAGCAAAAACATCTGTATCCACCTTAGTCATGGTGGACTCTTGTAGTTAATGGAAATGACTTGGTTTGAGATGTGATTTCTCTCTCCTATGGCCCACATTGTGATGGCATGAATCATTGTCTCCTTAGAAACAGGAAGGAACAGAAAAGGAGGTCAGACAACAAGCTCCAGCCCAGATGTCTCCAGCAGTTCAGGTTATGTGAATTCCCTGAAAATTGTGTGTTTGGGCTGCACCAGTCCATTTCTTCCCAAGCAAAGTCAAAAGAAATGCCTGACTCTTACACTGTATTTAAACCTTTTGCTCTGTTCATCACTGGGTTGGAGGAATAGCCCTTAAATTTAAAACACACAAGACAAAAATTCTTCAATGTTAGTTTTGCTGCTCTTTGACACATATTAATATAAGAAAAGTATCAATATAGTGATGACCATCTCTTTGGAAATGGAGTAATTTGCTTTGTCATCATTTACAGTTTATATAATGTTAATCATACTTGTAATCACTATCATTTTATTAAATCCATACCTTTTAAAAAATTTTCTATATGAGAAGGCAACCTCTTCACTTAGTTCTCTTCAAAGATGTCTAGAGAGATATCTAATTATTCTTTCCCTAGTACTTACTAAAAACCATCTTTTTGACCACCTAACAAAATTATGTGTTTGCCTACACCTCTTTTGATTAGCGTAGGGTTGATTTCAGGAGTTTTATTTGAATAGAAAGTTGACAGCAGTTTATCTTTTTACTTGATGCAAGTTCTTCTGATTAGAAAGAACTCATGTGCTGTAAAAAGATATTATAATATAATAACTCATATGCATGAAAAGATATTATAATTTAAAGATGGGGAAGAGGGAAGGGTAGATGTTCTGGGTAATATAGAACAGAAATAAAAGCAAAAAATATAAGAATACTTTTGAAAAATATTAGAAACGTGTCATGCTTAACAAGAAGTATGAATAACTCTGACTGACAGTAACCAGCAGGTAACACATTCCCTTGTTGTTGCTAATAACACTGACAAAGAAAAAGAAAACAATGTTTAGTAAACTCTATGAAAAATCAGAAATCAATATCATATTAAATCACCTAGACATGAATGTCCTTCAAGTATATTCTAAAAACAGAATGGGGCAACAGGAGGAGGATGCTGTGGTGATAAATTGTGCACCATGCTGCCAGTTAGATGAGAAGACTGCAGAGCAATTTTTTATTCTAGTTTCTATGTGATTTGTGCATAAATATAGATTTCATGCAAGTATGTGGTATCTAAAGCTCAAGTGAGCTTACATCTATGGTAAAGGTTGTAAAAACTGGTTCCCAGAGATTCTTGCTATACACCTGGCTGTGGAGCATTGTTGTGTGTCAAGAGGAAGCCTAAGGATTGACAGCAGCATTGATTGCACCTTTTCTTTCAAGGGATGGAAATTCAACAAAAGGCTGGACCAGCACACAGAAAGGGACCATAAGGGATTTACAGAAACTAAGATGTTCTATAGCTTGATTCACATCCTTCACTGTGGAACTCACTTGTCTTTCTGCTGAAGTGATAAAACTGAGGGAAACGAGAAGTCTTAGCTCTCCAATTTAGATTCTTAACATGGCGCTCTGGATGCTGAGATCCTATCTGTTCCCTGATTTTAGATAGTTAGATCAAACACTGTGAAATGGAGGGGGGATATCACAAGTTCAGGGGCAAACTGAGCATTAGGCTCAAAAGGAAAAGAGGAAAATGCAGTCATACTTTACTTTTACAATAACAAAAACAAACACTAGTGCACATGTGGTAATAAGGAGAAAAAGGCACTGCTAATGGCAATCAGCTTGTCCTACTGGTCCAAAGAATCCTAATTATTACACTTGGAAAAAGCTGTACAATACTCTGGAGGACCCAGTTACAGCAAACTCAGCAAAAGCATCTGCTGAGCAAATGCTGGCAGCTTTTCTGTTAGAGGCTGTGCAGAGTGTGGCTGGGGATACACTGGATGCAGTATTAGCAGCACTGGAAGACAAATAAAGGCATGATGCCTGGTCTCAGATGTGGAGCTTGATGCACAAAGGCCTGCAGACACCGCAGAAGTCTCTGAGACACTAAGTGTGCTTCTGGTTTGGCTAAAAAATTTATTTGAGTGATTAAAGTCTGTTGCCTGGACATGGCCGCACCTCTGGGCATCATAAAACAATTGAGACATCACCAGCTGAGTTTTCTCTGCTCAGGTCCCATTTTAAGCCTGACATGTTAGATACTGCATCACATCTGATCTGCTGCAACACTGAAATCCACAGTCACTGTCTTTCATAAAAAGTAATTTATCCCTTTAATTAATTAATTAGTTCTTCCAGTACTTGCTCAGAAACGGGGACATCATGAGTTAACCTGTTTGGCTTTATGGGATGCAGCCTCACACCCTGTATGTATGAGGTCTGCATGGGAAGGGAGACCACTGGCCTTCTTCAGATGCACTGATGAACCTCTGCTGCTCTGCAGAAAAGTGTTCAGTATTTTATAGAAAAGCAATTAAAGGAGAGGAGAAAGAAACTAAGTTGTGAGAGCAGGATGCTATTGCCTAAGCCCTCTCCCTAGCATTATTTCATCCTCCTGGAGGATCCACTTTATATGAGATGTCACTTCTATTCCCTTTATCCCAGTTAGGCTAAGCAAGGGAGAGTCACCACGCTGGGCAAACTGAGGCACTTCTGGCATGAGTAACTTCTCATCTATGAGCCTGTTCCTGGGTTTATCCTGATATTCTCATTAGATGTTTCTATTTGAGAGATCATTGCTGAAGAAAAAAATCACTTTCACAGTTAAATGAATAAAGGTCATTTATTCATTTAATTGTCCTTATTTATTCTAAGGGTCCTTGCTTTTGTCTTGCCCATCTGAAATATGGCATCATATGCATGACAGCAGCTGCCCTGACCAGTAGTGGAGTACAGATGGATTGTGATGCAGAAGCAAAATGTTCTTCAGCCTCTAGTATTGAGCTCCTGCATCCCTGCAAGCCCTCTCCAAGCTGCATCTCAGCTTGCCCAGTCCCATCTCCATACTATCAATCCAGATACTCATTCCAAAATAAATAGATCACTAAAGCCTTTAGTGCTTTAGCTTCCTTCATGTCATGCAGACCTCACCAAGTGAGGACTTCTGTGTCCTGATGAATTGTCAATGTGCAGTGAGGCAAGTCAAAATTTTCTCAGAGGAATATCAGTCTTGTGCTTTAATATCATACATATGAATCCTACATTCTCTCTCTCTCTCTTTCCCATTCTTTTTCTGCTCAGCAAAAGCAAATCTTAGCTTTTTTATTATTATTCTGAAGAAGACATAGATATTTAAAATCTCATAATTTATTAACCATGTGTTTATTTTTCTTAAAATCTGATAGGAAATTCTACCTCAGATGAAGTCTGCATACAGCACTAGGAAACATATGTATATATATAATATATATATTTATTTTACATTTGAAGACTAATACCAAAATCAGACATCTGTGCTGGAAATGAGTTGCAATTTTAAATACGGATAAGTTAGTGTTTCTCTATAAACTTATGTTTGTTTGCTAGTATCAAAGCATTAGGTGCCTGTGAGATATACTAACTCCAAGGTACATATTATCACTGTATAACACAGGTAAAAAGAATTTGATAGGAGCTGGATGTACATGAAAATTTAGAAACTGAAATACTGGATAAGGAAAGTAAAAGGACACAATGAGAAACTGTGACAAGTAGAAATAAATATAACAGAAAGCAATTTTTGAAGTGAACCAACAAAAGAAACCCTAACAAAAGTACCTGATTGATACTATACATTGTGAGTAGTAACACAGAAAAGACAGAAAAAGCAAGTCAGTTAAAACACAGATATCAGTATTAATCAGCAATAAACAAACAGATGACTGGCATACAAAAAATAGAATATTTCTAAAATATAATCTCCCTGAGCCGTAGGTGCTTTCTTTTCAATAGCCCTTAAACTACTTTGAAGATCAAAATTCAGAGAAGAAAAGCTAAAATAAAAGGCTAAGATAATAATAGACTTATTCTGTGCAAAGTAACAGATTATATTCAACTTCATTTAAAAAGAGTTAAAGCACAATAATACAATTAATGAAAATCAATATGGGATCTTGGAAATTTGGTGTTGATTCTGTAATGTGATTAGAAGTTTATCTACTAAAGATAATTGGGTGAATATAACACACTAAAACTCCTGTGAGACATTTGACTGGGTAACTTGTGACATTTTGATTATGAAATTAGAACAATATGTTATATAGTACCATTTAAATAGATTAAAGCCAGTTTAATTGATAGTTCTCCAGATGTAATTGTAAATGACGAATCATTGTTGACCGGGTGCATTTTTAGCCAAATTCCAGTGGGTTTATTTCTACTTAACATTTTTATCAATGACCTGGAATAAAATATTAAATCATCACTAATAAAGTTTTCAGATGACATAAAGATGGAAGGAGCAGCCAATAATGAAGAAAAAAGATCATTGATGCAGAGTGATATGAATCCCTTCTGCTCTCAGCCTTAATGTAAAGAAACTGCATGTATTTGAGCACAAGGATTCAGTAAAAACACTTAAGTTTGAATTACAGTGTCCATATTAGAACCCCATATCACAATGGGGTTAATTAATGACTGGAGCATGGTTTGTGTCTGATGTTATATGGAAGGAAAACTGTTCAAATGACTCTGTTATAAAAGATCAGGTTCAGATGGGCATCTTGTCAAGCTCACCATTCAATGTGCAAGTCTTGGTCATCTTTGATAAGGCGCCCAGAACAATCATTATGGTCATGGCAAGTGTACTTAAACATCCCTAGTTGGACCTGGGTCTCTCCTGTTAGGAAAAAGTAGCAGCATTTTTCGATCTCGTATGATTACACATGTGACACTGAAATGCACTTTCTCCTCAAACACATCACTTCAGTAATTTTTCTGAGGTTAAAAAGGACAGACAGAGAAGCTGATCTGCTCAGTTATCATGCTTACTAGGTCAACATACAGGAGTTACTTTGATCTTGGCTCATGCAAGATATCAGGAAAAAGAAGCCTCCTATTAAAATTTCATGTCTTATAATTAATGATCCCTTTCATAAAATTGCCTCTAATATCTTTGAATCTTAGACAGACTGAGTCTACCTGGAGGGAGAATTTTCTTTGCAGAGATGCATGAAGATCATAAATTGCCCTGTTTTAGTAATTTATTGGGTCTTCAAGGGGCTAAAACTTCCCTTTTCTAAAGAGCAGAATTCAAAAGAAATTTCCTGCTGTAATGAAATTAAGTATGGAAACATTAAAGATCTGCAACAGAATCAAATATTTTACATATAACATCTTACAAAGAAACTTGGATCGAAGGAAATTTGTTGTAATATTTATTGTTTAGGATGGCAAAAAAAAAAAAAAGAAAGAAAAAAGATATAAAGCTTTCAGTATTAGAATGTTCTGGTCAAGTTCAAACCTGCAGTATTAGCTTAATATCCAAAAATTATCCAGGCAGTTGCTATGGAAAGAAATCAAATTAAGCAACATGTGCACACACCAAAACCAGAGAGGAGTGCCCTTGGAAACAGAAATCTAAGCTGCAAAGCACCTTGCAATTAGCAGCTGGGAAATCCCCTCGCTGAAACTGTGTCTGTAAGAAAGGTGCTGTGAAACTCTGAGCACTTGCTTGTAAACAGGCAGGAAGCTGGCACAAGATGCCAAGCCAACATCTGAGCAGTGCCTAGAACCATCTGAAGATCCAAGTCCAAGTTTCCTATGCTGCCAATGAAATGCAGGTGTGGATGCAGATGTTGGATAAGCATTCAAGCTACAGTCAAAAATTTTCTCTTTTACTGTTTTTGTTTGGGTTTTTTTGTTTTTATTTGAGATTAAACTCAAATTATTAACTCTAAGCCTATTGCAGTTTCAGATAAAATGGGGTTCCCCTTTATTTCTATGGACTCACTGGCCAAAATTGCACAAGTACTTTTTTTTCATTTCTGTTTATTTAGAAGCAAGAGATCAAAATTTTGTTATTCTTTCTGTACTTTCCAGCTATGTACAGTCTAACTACTGGTGCTAAAAGATTCAAGGAGACCTTCCACTGCTAGCCCTCAAAGGCAACCAGAATCATTATTCCAGTTATTTTTGAGGGTTTTTTTTTTTTTTTTGTATTCTGGCTGAGCAAAGCCTTCTTTGAACTTTTGTCTTGGGCTTCTAAAAGTACAATAACTTGTAAAGAATTTATTCAGCTCAGATCAGACTGGCTGCATCCTAAAAAATATGGTTACATATTGTTTGGCATTATGTAATTGATTTGGGTAGTTGTGAAAGCCTTGGAGACTTAAATCTTTGGCTCACATATTCACTCAGCAGATGTTGAAAGGGCAAGTTTGCCCAGCTAGCCTGAGCAGTGGGCAGGACTCAAAAGAGACTGTGGTCTTCAGATCTATCCCATTCCTGGGGTTTGTGGGATTAAGTGCAGAAATCACAACAAAAAGCACATATTAATTCTTTCCAGTGTTAATGTTTAACTTAGACACATGGCTCTTCTCATTAGTTTACACCGTTACAGGAGGAGAAAACAGATAAAATGCAGGAGGTCAGTGGATCATGTGGAGCATCTGGAATCTCATGTAGGCACCTAACTTCATATCTTCTACCTTTCATGCCAGAGTGCCTCAGAACCTCTTTTCTGGGTTGTTGGGCAGAGCAACCTTCAGATGCTCCAGGTCTCAACTCCTGCTGAGATAGGCAGGAGACTCCACAGCCCACTATTTGTCCCCCTGGGCCATCTGGTGCCTGAGAGTTAGCTCAAGCTCCATGCTGACCTTTTCGTTCAGACTGCGAGTTTCTCAGAGGTGTATTGAAGCTGGTAGGTGAAGTGGCAAACTAATCGCTTGCATGTGGTGCACACTGCTGCAGGCACCGGGGTGATAAATTGTCCAATTTTACTAAGCAAGGTTGCTCAGATAAAAGCAACTCACAGTAAGGGTATGTACAGCTGTCTTTGTTATGGACTAAACAATAACAGGCATGGTTCTGATGTTTGTATGATTTTATTTTTAGTTGTCAGAATCTTTCTCAAGAATATCTTGAGAAAATCCTTCACTGAAAAGATTTTTAAATCTGTAATTTGCATAAATATTTTAGATCATTTTCAAAGTAACAGCTGTCATGAAAGGCTGTATTTCCATTTGTTTACAAAAATAGGAAATCATTACCATTTTGATGTCCCATGAGAATTGAAAAACACATATGTAAACACAGAGCAGATTAACACAGAGAATGAGTGTGTGTCCTTGTATTGGCAATGGCTTACTGCCCTCACTTCAGTTGGGAACCGTAAGTTTATACTTTTTCATTATACCCCCTTGATAGTCTCATGTCCATATTTAAATTCTTTAATATTTTAATTATCTTTCAAACCAATTGTTGAAGTTTTACGGGTTTTTTCTAACATATTACTACAATGCCTCACATTCAGGTCCTCAGAATGTTTGCAGTTAGTCGAATATTTCTTTCCTTTTATTAAAAATATTTATTCCACATATCAAAATGGTTTTCACACATGCAAAACAAACATAATGTATACTTTAGCTTAGTTGTAATAAGACAAGAAAATTATTTGCACTGAAGCCCCACATACGTATTTCTGACCCTTTCAAGACATACATGCATATGCATTATCAAAATTCTGTGAGCATCCTCTCATAAAAGTTGCAGGCAAAGACGACAGGCTTGCATTGATTCCTGCAGCAGCACAGAGCTCAGGACAACCTCCATGCTAGGAATTTCCCCCAGGTTGATTTGGACTCCCTTATGTCATAACTACATGACTCCACAAGTGCCAGTTGTCTCAAGACCAACTCAGGGAGTTCCTACAGTAACTTTAGTCATGATTTTTGTTGTGGTACGGATGCCTTAGGTGTCATTTAAAGCATCATAGGTGACAAAATATCCCATGTGGTAACAAAGATTTGACTCACAGTTTCTGAATCTGTGGAAGTCCCTGCCATGGCATGTGCTCAGTGAGGAACAGATCTGGAAAAGAATTGCAAAGCCATGATGTTCAGTGATGCCATCCTTACTTTTTATATGTTGTCTACCTGCTTAATGCTCACAAAATCAAATTATGGTCCAAAGTTTTTTCCACAATGGGGTGGTAAATAATTAGCGTCTAAGATTAGGATGCACAGGAACTGGTAGCAGCATACTGGTAAGTGAAAAAAGAGAAAATGTTTAGTGCTTGAAACAACCAATAGGAAGCATAGAAAGGGAAAGGGAAAGAAATATTAGAACTCCTGTACTTTCCTGGAGTTAGGCATCTTAACCAAGAAGTGACCAAGACTACCTGAGACCACAATCTTACTCCTTACCCTAAATTCCATACATCCCTTAGAGGAAAAATAGCTGGCTGTCTTTTTTGTTCTGAGAGCAAACCGGAGAAACCTTCAAACTGTGATGGTTGGGGAACTCACACCAAACAGGTTCTGTGACCTCCTCAGCTGTAGTCAAGCGTTCAAAATTCAGAAATATTTAAAATTGATGACATCGGACTTCAGACATAAGGCAGAAGAAACCTGTTGCCAGTCATAACAAAAATCAAAGTAAAATGGAGAGAGAAGGTTACCTTTCTCTAGGTTGTCATGCCTGTAGTCATTTACATGACAATTCTTGCTGCACAGGACATAAAACAGTCATTGAGCAACAGGACCATTTTGTTTTCCCATTTTCTAAAGTTGATATTTCACTAAGACAGAAAACTAGAGAGGGAGGTCTTCTGGTCTCAGAAGAAAGGAAAAGCTGCAGAAACAATAAACAGAATCTGGACTGGCTAAACCCTTCCTAAAGGTCTTATAGCTGCTACTTAGTAAAAGTGTGTGCAATGCAGTTCCTCTTGTTGTCACTGGAGAGAGACAGTTCTCTTTGAAAACACAAAAGTGTGAGCTGCCTGAACTGGTTTTACTCTCCTCTAAATAAAGGAATAATGGAACCATTGCATTTTTCTGTAAGTTTTTTTTTATTATTATTGAATCTGTACCAGATTACATCTTCAGAATCTCATATCCACAATATTTACATTTTGTCAATAAGGAGAGGTTTTCCTACTCAAAATAAGTAAGATACACCTTGTAGCTGAGTTTAAATAGCCTCCTCACTTTCTCAGGCTTGATCCATAGTAGCACAAGAACAGGACATGAAAACATCAAGCAAGGAGCCAAAATCAGCAAACGTTTAAAGACATAAAATTGTGCACAGGAGCACATAAAACAACTAAAAATATTCACCGAATTACTGATATAATCCAGGCAGCTGGTCTTGCACAGAATCATAGAATAATTAGGATTGGAAAAGACCTCTAAGACCATTGAGTCCAATCATTGAACTGCAATCTTCACCTCTATGGCTGTATTAAGATTTGCACATTGACTTCATGGAAGTTGTTGGGTTTTCTGGGCAACATCCAGAGTAGGTAAGGAAAGGGAACTGATCTGGCAAAGATAACAGAGAATTGAGAGGTATGATAAATTAAGCTGGAAAACATATGGAGTTTATTTGAGAGGCTAAATGGAGATATCAAATGTCTCAAGGAACAGTGATTCTGCAGGGAAGCAAAACAGTGCATGGAAAAATAAGACAAGAAGAGAAAGGATGAAAGGATGAACTCATGGCTTCTGGCCAGGGTGTACAAAGTATTTGTGATGACAACCAAGTGTGATGTACAGACTGGTGTGGTAGTTTTGGATGCTTTCTCTAGGAAATCTCATAGGATATTTTGCCATAATGTTTCCAGACCAGTCGAGCTTTACCTTTAAGGCTCAAGGATCTACTTGGACCATGAGTAAGGTCTAAGATTTTCCCCTGAGTTTTGACATCTGAATCCCTTTCACAACAATGTAAAACTGAGGCTGAAGCCTTTTGCTTTGAACAGTAAAATCTCATAAATCAATAAAATCTGTTTTGATATCGAAATCACTTTCCAGGCACAGGATCTAAGAAGAAAAAAATTTCAGCGAGAGGGATTTCATTTGATGTGGTTGTAGGCAACTATTGATAACAATTAATGCTTATCAAGATTGTATTTTCCTTGTAAGAAAAAAATATAGATATATTTATGGGGTTTTAATGACTGGTTCCTAGAGAAAAACAAACAAAACCCCCCAAATTATCCCACATTTAAATGCTTTAGGTAGAAACTTGCATAATTTTCTGTTCAGAAGTTTCAATTTTTCTCAGGAAACTAGTATAAAATATAACAAGAAGGGTGTTCTTGCACTCTCACATTAAGCTGCAGGATAATTTAATCATAAAAAATGTAGCTATACTGCCAAGCCTTTTCAAGTGCTTTAAATAAGCCTACTTCATACATGTTATAAAAAGTATATGATCTTTACACATAAATAAAATTTGAAAGCGTACATAATTCACTGACAGGAGGCCTGAAGACACATGTCTGAGGCTGGGCAATAGTCTCTCAATCTATATAGACTATAGCATTGATGCATTTCAACTATAGCTACTGTGAGAGAAATTATAATTATTCTATGGTACTGGTAACATGAAAGGAGAAAAATGATTGGGTGATACAGCCAGTATCTATAATTATTCTTCCCATAAATAGAAGCATCAAAATTGCTTTTTACTGAAACTCTGTACTGTAAACAATAGTGTAAATGTGGCCTTGGTGCTTTAAAATATGGACTGAGTCTGCTGCACGCACTATTTTATGGGAAATTAAATTCAATAAATGGGACAAACCCGGGTAACACTTGCACCCATGTAAATCCAGAGTATTGGAAACAGGGCAGCAAACAGAAAAAAAAAACAACTTTATTTTTAAAAAAATATTTCAGACCATCAGTGAAAAATGACAGAAGGAAAGAAAACAAAAATCTTATATAACCTGGAGTGTAAAATGCTGCATGCAATTAGAAAATATTAGTAAATTAAATACAGGAGATTGCTGGTTTAAAATACATTAGAATACTGGACAAGTTACAATTTCTTGTGTCCTGACATGTTTTGCTATGATAAAAGATTGGCAGGGCTGGTAGGTAAAACTTCTTTGCACACTGTATATAAACTGCACAACCTTTGCTGTATCAACTTTATGCTCCAATAAACAAGACAATAATGACAAATTATCAAAGCAGTCCTCAGATGTGACCCTCAATTGGAAGAGCAGCAATTTAATGAAGACAAAAGCTAGGTGAAAGCTGCTAATATCATTTACTGATAAACAGATTTTCTCAAGAGGCTCCTAGCTCAATCCCCTGAGGCCCCATAAACCTGCATAATTCCATTTAAAATATTGTGCAATTCACTAAATTAGTCTTTGAACATCCTTACTATCCAATTACGAAGCCCCAGCATGGACAGAATAATGAAATTTTTCAAACTGTGGAATGCATGTGGCCTTAACAAACTTATGACAAACACTGAAATTAGCTTTCAGTTTTGAAGCCAATGTAGACTGTTGCTAATGCTTCAAGTCAGAGATAAAAAAATAAAACACTATAGCAATGTTTAAGCAGGATGTAAAAAAATAAATCTTTGACTTATATAGAATTCTCAACACAACTTACCTTCAGGTAAAAAAAAAAATCATAAGAACTTGAATAATGTTTTTGCATTTGCAAGCTATTTGGCCTGCTTAAGTTCCAGTAAAAGCTTTACTGAATAAAGGGTACAAAATACCTCCTGGACAGTTTTATCTTCCAGGCAGGCAGAAAAAGGCGAGAGTTTCAGAAGTGAAATTTATTTCTGTTCAAGCATTGCAAGCTGTATTATTAAAGTAATTTGTCAAGGTTTGAATATTTCTGCCTGATTCACCATTAAATTGGCCTTCTAATTACCAACTTTGTCATGAAAAGCAGTTGGACTTCTTCATTCACCAGAAAACTTCAATCCCTTAATAATAGCTTGATTCAAATACGGGGAAACACTTTTATGCTCAAAATTTAAAATGAATAGGATAGACATTATGACAAAAAAAAAGACTCCAAGCTGAAACAGAATCCACTAATAATGGTTTCAAATTCAAATGCTACCCAGAGAATATTTAGAATATATTTTTAATGAAAGTATTATTAATTTGGATGGTGAATATTTTACCTTTTAAAAATGCAGAATCATTTATTTTGAATGTATATACAAAGCTGAAATGAATTCATGTAACTTAGGGCAGCGAATATTCACTTAGACAAGAAACTCATAGTCCCAATTTCTAATTTTATAAAGGTTCAGGACAATGTGCAGAAGCAATTATTTGTGCATCCATTTAGAGTGATCATGCATGTTGATGATTATGCAAGTCACCACATATAAATGGTTAGGCAGATATCAAACTGTTTTACGTATCAGGCATACTTATGAAACTGTGATAGTAAGGTTGTCTATGAAGTTATGAATTACTTCCTTTGCTAGCTGTGGAATGCCAGGTGCTTCCACCTGCAGCTCTGTACAGTGACCCTTTAGTCTCACTGGAATTCAGTTTGTGTGCCAAATCATATTTAATTTTTTTTTTGAATCAAACATGAATTTTATTATATAGGTTTTCTATATGATAAAAAATTGTCTTTCCTCTGACAAGTATTTTAATTGCACAAATTAGGCCTGTATATTTGCACGTAGTCTACACCTATCCAACTATACATTTCATTATAAATTCCAGTTATTACTAATCTATCTTGAAAAATCAGAAGCTGAGGGTTAGAGCAGTTTTCTGTAAAACACATACAGATCGTTACTTTAATTTGCAGAATAAATCAGGAAATCTTTTTAGTGTAGGCTTTTAATCAACACTTGCTATCACCCTACTCTCCTTAAGCCCTTTCTGCCCTAGCATAAAAAGAAGAATTGCCACACTAGGTTATGACAATAATTCCATTATTTCACAAAGCTCTCTTTCAATATTTGACAATATATCAGGTGAAAAACCTTCCGTGTACCCAAAGATTTAAGACTTTGTTTGCTATATCTAAACCCAGGCTGAGATATCACATTGACCTTGACTTCTAAGGGAAAGATGACCTTCACTTAAAGCAGGTTCTAGCAGTAGTTAAGATGACTTGGATTCTTAAAAATTGGACTCACACATTAGGTTGCTCAGATTTTTGCCACTGTATCCTTCTTTGGCAAGGGACAAAGGACTACCAAACAAAACCAGAAAGACATCAGAAAAAGTGACAGGATGAGGAACGAAAAGGCACACTCTGAAGATTTTCTATCTTTATTACTCAGGATTGTTACTGGGAAGAGAATAATGTGTCTGAGACAGTTAAGCAAAGGGAACCAACAGAAAACAGGGAGAAACAGGTACAATATGAAGATGAAAAAAAAAATCAATGAAAAAGGACTCATTGCTATGTCTTTGTGCATTTTCTTAACGATTATGTTTGGGCCAATGTGTTTACGAAGCATGATGCACTCCTTTTTCTGAAATAATAGTCATAAGGAAGAAAACACTCTTTCAAAAATGTTCAGGATCTCAGACAAAAAAAGTTGAAGATCTTCACGTTTTGAAATTTTTTGAATTGAGAAAGTGTGTTAGTACCCTTCCCAGGTCTGGATGTACAATAAAGCACTAGTTCCTTGTTCTGCTATGAGAAAACTTATGTCCTTCTATAGGGTACCTCCAAAGCCTGCGTAGTGAAAGTTTGCTCTGATTATATCTGTTCCTGTCCTGAATCTGGTTCTCTCCTCAGCTACACCCTGTGATGGCAAAAATATCATGAATACCAACAGTTTCTGCTATATCTTTCTGTTTCAATGAGAAAATGTATTTAACTGCAGGGTACTTCAACAGAGGATGTTCTTGCTGACTTGTACATAACCCAAGGGATATCATGCAGGAAATTGGTGCAGATTACATGAAATTGAAAATAAGTAAATGAGAAATTTGGAGAGCTGGTATGAGACAGAATGGATATAGAGATGTGGTGCAAGCACGCATTCAGATGGTGACAGTGAGATACATATGGAAAAATAAATATAATAGATAGTAACCCTACATGTCTAAGGACAGACAAAGGATTCAGTTTCTTGGATTTCTGTTTGTCTGTGCCAAATCCTCCTTTGTAGTCCTTTTCCCTTGTTCCATTGCATGTCTCCATGAAATGCAAAAAGTTGTCGTTTGAAAACTCTGCTGCGTTGGGTTTCTACTCTCCAAAGTGAAGTAGCTGAAACTAATGGCTTCTGGGTTTTTGAATGTAAGATTTGGGAGCTTGTGTCTGGGCATCCTCTCTGGAGAGGGCAGTTGATCTGCTCCGGTTTAGGTTGGGTACAGGAATCAGCCTGGTGGTGACAGCTGGGTAGTTTAGGCTACAGTGCAACTTTGAGATCTCAGCTGATACAAGAGCATAGACAAAGCCAAGCAAATTACAGTGTCTGCCAGAGAAGCATAAGTGCAGGATGTAACTGTGGCACACAGCTTCCTGCAGGCAGGTTTTTAACATTTCTGACTGGGTGGCCAGAGAATGCTTATATTTTGTCACCTGAAAATCAGGCATCTGCAGAAAATCAGGAACTGCATCAACCTACAGAAAACTGCTTCATACCTGTTGTTGTGGATTTGTTTTCTGGGGTTTTTATTGTTGTTGTTGTTTTTGGTTTTGTGGTTTTTGGGTTTTTATTTCAATTGAGACTGGCAAAAGTACCATATCAGCATCCTGGAGGAGATATGCTTGGGGTCTACACTGTGAAAAAAAGGGGAAGATCAAGGGAAGAAAGAAATTCAGAAGAAAAAAGAAAGCAGAAACAAAGATATTTCTGGTAGGGATGCTGTCATTGTACAGTGTCAGCACAATGGTGTCCTGACTATTATCTAGATAACAGCCTAACACATATGGTAAACTAAAATTATAACTGATAAAAAGACAATGGTGAAGAGAAAACATTCTCAGAAATAAAACATATTGCCATGATTGTGAAAGTTTAACATTTTTCTTATTAAATGATGAGCTTGCTTTTTAATATCAGCGTTATAATAGACAGTACTATGAATCTCTCTATCATACCTAAAGCACTGTTAATTTATCTTTCATGAATACATTAGAAGAGAGGGTTTTCCCATAGGCAAACACACCATACCATATTTGCAAATGTCTTACATAATGATGCAAACACTATGCATAGTGAGTAGCAGTATTATAGTGGGAGAAACAGCACATGCACAAAAAGACTTTAATTCCATTTCATTAAATACTTAAACCAAAAAAATAAAGACCAATGTACTGTACAGAAATCTTGCAGCTGAGGAAAAGGTTGCTGTTTAAATTTATTCTTTAGCTTAAATTCAGCTATTTGTAATAAGGAGCTGATGAGTGTAGATAGAGTGAGCGATTTGCTAGTACATTGATTGCATTTGCTCTTAAAATACAACACTGTTCATTTTACAGTCGTATCTGCTAGCAAATTCCTAAATAGCTACTTATTTGGGAAAGAGTGCATGCACTGTACTCTGCTTTAAAAAAAATCTTAGTGATAAACTGCAGTATGGAAATTAAATTGGAAATCACAGTCACAGTCACAAAATAAATAGTAGTCATTTTATTTAGCTTGTTACCATCTAGTCTAGTCCAAGAACATTACCTTAACGGCAGACTTGGAATTCATGAAGAGTTACATAAGGGCCCTGTTGTCAAACATAAAAACAACCCATTTAGTGTCTGTTTTGCATCTACACAGGAAGTTTTCTTTCATTATCCACCAGCCCCTAGATCTTATTATAGCCATTGTTTAATTTGTGCTCTGTTTTACAAGTGACACTTGTACAGGCCTCATGGGGCTGCTGACAGAAGTGTGGCTGTCTCCTTCCCTTGTGTCAATTCTTTTGTGAACCTTTATAATTAGCCACTTAACAAATTGAGGAAAATGAATCTGTGGTTGTGAGGTGTTCACTGGTGCTAAGTCAACCATGTGACAGTCCGAGCTGATATGTAAAAAGTCATAGTTCTCAGCTGTACAAAGGGTTAACAAAACCTCATTATGGCAGGTTAATAAACAGAAATGAGGTATGTGATCACCAAGAGACACTAGAAAAGTTAGAACCACTTCCTGCCATTGTAATACATATAATTGTTTCAAAATACTTTCAAAAGCGTTTCACCTCTTGTGGGTTTTATTGGGGGGAGGGGGGAGGTGGGCGGGAATGGCCAAATTACACAACAGTGAGTTGTGTCTTAAATCTTATTCTGTCCAACACCCAGTGTTTTATCTATGGCACTTTATAGGGAAAAGAACAACTCAGCAGTTGCCTCTTGCAGAGAAAGACGTGTCCCAGCTTTTAGCATGTCAGATTTCCTATGTTCCCCTAAGATACACCACTTCATTTCATGACATCACCTTCAATAAGTAATGCCGTTTCTAACAAAAAATATAGTCTGCACCCATGCACACTTTTTCCCTAAAATATATACTTTTATTTACTTTTTTCAAAATAATCGGATTGGGTTGGGGTTTTTTATTTTTGTCATGTCTACTGAAAAACAAGACCTTGTTCCTGTTTTAGTAATCAAAACATGACATTATATTTTCTGTCTTTTTCTGTACAAAAATGATGTCTTAAAAAAAAAGGATAACTTTTTTGTCCCAAATCTTTTTACTGGATTTTTTATAGGATTATTGTCTACTGGTTCTATTGTCATATTTAGTATATGTAAAAAGATTCAAGAGTGTTAATTCTATGTCTGTACATATATATACGCACATGGCCTTACATGCATTAATATGGATCTGTGGGTGTTCACACAGAGTTCACCCTGCTCACAGCTCCTAATGTACCTCAAGGTGTGGAAACTGATTCACATGAAGTGCATCTTGCTTATTGCAGAAGCAGCCTTTGAACAGGAAGGAGGAACCAGCATCTTCCCCCTTCTCAGGTGGGTGATTTAGCTACTGAGCCTGATTAGTCATGACATCTTCTTCCACTGTAGTGAGAGGACACCAGGATGGGAAGTGGAGGAAGCCCTCCGTTGCTTACCCTGGACAGATGGCTGCTCATTGATTAGGCTGTCCCTTGAGAGGTGGGAACGGTGGGCTTCAACCTCTGCCAATGAAAGGGGAATTAAATCCACATCTTCTTTAAAATGGGTCTTCTAACTACTAACAGGAAACCTGCACTGTGAAGACATTTTGAAAGAAAGACTGATTTTTGAAAGGGATATAGTGCAGTTATCTGTGTTCAAGCTGATGTGGGCTCTTCATTGAGCAGGGCCTTGCACGTTTGGGACACGAAACATATTTCTTTTCTACACCTTTCAGTTTAGCCAGACAAGGTAGTGTGATCCCCTGTAAACTGTCTCTGGAGGTTTTTGTTGTGATCACACAGTTCACATGAAATATCTAACATTGTTCAGGTGCTTTGGAAGGGTTTTAAACCAGAACATGGCTCTGTGGATTTCACTTCAAGCTCTTATATATCTGAATTTTACATTTCCAAAATTAGTTCTATACTATGGGAAAGCTCACCAGCAGCAAATCCAGCTGTGGAAGCACTCACTTTTATCTGTATATATTGTGTGTGTATGGACAGCCCCATACCAACAGAACATATATAGATTTTGAGAGCCAAGACCTGCATTAAAGAAGGTCCATCTGGAGCAGAGAGAGATGTCAATTTTAATAATGCAATTGTGTTTGTGTTGGGTAGCAGAAGAAAATGTAAGGGCCTCTGTTCCCATCCAGTGTCTAGTGACTCCAAGTTCTGCAAGAAGATGGAGGACACTTCCCAGTGCCCACTCAAATTCTAAGCTTGGTGACTGCACAGTTCAGTGGTGTGTGCTGTACTGGAGACACTTGACTCCTGGACACATACTGCAGCAGACAAGGGCAGGGGCTGTGCATGCCATAAAACAAGCTGGCACATAACAGGATATGCAGCATTTTAGCTCTCTTCCAGCCTCTCAGTGACTCACACTGCATCACCACCTGTCATGACATTCTTCCTTGGTCGTTGTCAGCAGGGCAGCCCTTACAGGCTGGAAAATGCTTAAAGCATTTAAAGTTCAGTACATATCATTCCTAATGAGAAAACAAGACTGGTAGACAGAGGAAGCACATAGATGAGACTGTGGTGGATTTGTTGGGATTGGCTGTGGCAGAATAGACACCTACACGTTATATCACTGATTATAGCAATGAACACGATGTAAACAGCTCCACATTCTGAAGGTATGAAAACAAAACATACAGGTGAGCAAAATACCACGCATCACTCTAGAAAACAGCTTGGCATGGAGATTTGAGGAGGGGTCTAGGAGAGCAATCTGAAGCAAAGAAGGTGAAGAATCAGATTCACATGCCCCATTGGTAGTGGAACACATACTAGTGAGCTATGTAGGGGATAACAGGTCCTGCTTTTAGCAAAAATCCTGCCTTACAATCCCCTTCTGGAACAGAGTCTTTAGAAGCTTACTACTTCTTTTATCTTCTGAGTCATAAACTCCTCTGAGATTAATGAGGGAGATAGAAGTATTATTTTCTCTGAATGCAATAGGTACCTACATTTTCTAATTTGGTGTTATTCCACCTGAATACAGAGAATTAAATCAAAGAGGCTTCTAGGGTAAAAGCATGCCAGAAACAAAACAAAAAATATGAGCTATCTCCAGAGAAAAGCCAAGTTACAAGGAAGAAGGCAGGGAGCTATTAACTGAAGATAAGCACCTGCTTGTCTCCAGACAGGCTAACATGTTTTGCCTGACCAAAGTCTCAGAGAAAAAGAAAAACATATTGTTTAGAAAAGAAATAAATCCCTAACTAAAGCAGGGAGTGTTTATTTATAAGAAAAAGCTGCAGGGAGGTGGTAAAAGTAGGGGACACTGCAACTGCCTGTATCTCCTAGGCTAGGAAAGGGATGTCCACTATGAGAAAAAAAAGTTAACAAAATTCCCAGGAACAAGCAACATTCAGAAATAGGCCTTCCACTGTTTCATCTTCCTTCTCAGAAAGAGGTATTCAATGAATAAATTGAAGATGCAACCTTGCACTTAAGGTGCCAAATATGGCTGCTTTTGGATTTGCTGCTTTTTCACAGGTGAAAAACAGAGGGTTGTAGCCCAGTGATCTAGTCTAGGGACTTTGTAAAAGTATATCTAAAGAGGGGCTGAGAAAGCTTTCACTAGCTGGATGCATTTGGGAGAGATGAAAATAGTCTAAAATACAGCTAGCTGTAACTGCAGTAGACGCACTGTTGACTGCTGAAATTTGTGCTGTTTTGCTTCTCTCAGATTCTGTTGTGGACCTGAGAGGAAGAGAGGAACAGATGCCATGTAAGCTGGTAGCAGTGGTGTCTTCCATGCTTTTGTAACTGTACAAATTGCCAGGAGGCATGAGAATATCACTAAAACACAGAAGCAGCAAAAATAATGCCTTGGCTTCCCACCTGCTTTGGAAATAACAGAGGAAGCCATGCCGGGCACTTGCAATGATTTGGGGGCCCTGGAAGGTGAAAGATATTTTAATGAGAGTTCATTAGGGCTTTGAATGTTCATTGACCTGATAAGCACCTTCACTTCTAAACAACTATTGAAATCCAGTGCAAATCCATAATAATCAAAAGTGGCTGCTGATTTAGTGCCATCTATAGCCTACAAGATACATATGCAACACAGGGACTTTTTCTGCACTTACATATTGGAAGCCTCAGCATTGAAACCATGATTAAAAGAAGAGAATAGTAGCATTTGAATCTTAAATATATTCTCACCATGGGAAAAAGCAATATGTTTCAGAGGATGAGATGCTGAAACTTCCTCTGCTACAAAATCCCTCATGCTTATTCTGTGATTACAGTGTATTTATACCATTTTGATCCTCAACCTGTCCCATAAACACTGAAATAACTTCTAAATAAATTAAAATATAAACACACATATAAAATGGCACTGCACAAACACACACACACACCTAAAAGTATAGTTTCACTTTCCCCATTTAGTTGTTGCATTATTGAGCTGTATTGACTCCTATCTCTATTAAATGTGCAGCATACACACAACTTATAATTTTCTCTGTGTTAATAATTCCCCTTGGCACGTTGAAATTTTAAATATAATAGCCAGAATAATTGATCATGATGAACTGATAGAAATTAGATATGTTACTCTAGGTAAGAGTCAGCACTAACCTATTCTAAAATGCAATATTCAACCAATTTTAAAGAAGTATCACAGCAATAGAGCAGCAGCTGTTAGAATGCATCTCACATCAATACATAACTGTTTTTTGATATTGCTCATTGTGCTGTTACAAGAACAAATCTGCAGCCAAAATTTTGCTCCTCCCTCCTCCACCTAACTTTAATATTTTATCTGCTGATACTGACATGCAAAGGGAAATTTCAATTCTCTGGACTCGATTTTGCTGTCAGTGCTGTTAGTGGAAATTGCTCAGAAGGAAACAGGATTATTCAGGATTCACACTGGCTAATCAAGAAATTATGACTGTCCTTTGTGCTTCCTTTCAGAAGGAACACTGCTATATTGGATAGGATTCCCTTGCAATGATACCCTTTAGAAATAACTTTAAAAAGTCAAGCAAAAAGAAGAAGGAAACTTAAGCTTTTCCTGATGCCCAACTGCATCTGCTCTGCAATATGTACTGTTTGTGTGACTACTCACATTAAAAAAATCTTCAGACTACAAAGCTACTCAAAACCAGAAACAAATAATCCAAATCAATGTATTCGCTTTTCCAGTAACAGGAATAAATGCATTTGGCCTATTCTTTATAAAAATGCAACAACAATGTAACAACAACAATCACTGTTTATTAATTTCTTTATGCACTTGAATTAATGATCTTTTATAAGTACTTATAGTCTCTAATAAATACACAATTGTTTCTATCAGTTTCTCTCTAATTTCTGTCAGTTAAAAGGAAAAAGTTGCTTTGCTTATACAGATGATATAGAAGTAACCTCTTTGGTTAAAGATTAAAGGGCATCTGTGCTAGCCCTGCATGAATAAAGGCATAATAGTTAAATACACTGGGTACAGTTTTATCTCACAGCTTTTTACACACAAATAAAAACTGTATGTGTACATACAAATTTTAAACATGCCATGAAAGGCATTCCTCAGCTAGAATGAGTTGTATTTGTTATTTTGGTACAAAGTTCCTTTCAGAGAAATTGTTGATTTTTTTCACTTTTCTTTCCTTTTGTATTATTTCAATCAGCAATGGGTATACATCTTTGTTAGCCTAATTTGGGGACCTACAAGGCAGGAAGAAGGAAAGCACAAAGGAACACACTTGACATATTGGTCTATTTGCTACCTCTTTTAAGCTCAATGCATACTAATGAAAGTGATCCAAACTATTTTTCTCCACTCCTCACTTAACAAGCATAATAATAAATGAATATTTAAACTAGCTGCAAATATATTAAGTGGAAACAAATAGGTTTCATTTGTAACAAGTGCACACAGGTTAATTAACAAGAAGGAGCTTTTGTGTTGAAACAAGGCTCCCTGATGCTGTACATGCAGGTGCCGTTAAGGGCCAATTGAGCTCTATAGGATAATTATGAAGTACCATTGTGCTCTACCGTTTGTTAACAAAGTGCTGCCTGCAATTTGCCTAAACCTATAAACCATCATCTGTGATCCTCAGCAGCAATTAAGTGACAAACATCTTCTCATCAGAGACTTGGGAAAACAAAAGAGACATGATAGCATTTAAGGAGCCAGATGGATATTTCAGAATGTCAACCCTGACAGCCTCCTTTCAACAACAAAATATAAAACCGGAGCCTGCTTGGTACCATGCTGAGGGGAAGAAGGGAGAAGTCACATCCAAATTATTAAGAGGAAGGTGTTAGTAATCACAGGATTGCTCATTTGAACAGCTCTTAGTGGGAAAGCCTTGGGTTGGCAAACAAGCAAAAGATAAAACCCTTTCCCTCTGAAAACAGCTGTGGCTACGACTCTGTGGAATCTGGGTTGTTTTTTAGGTTTGGTGGTTTTTTTCTCTTTTTAATTCTTCTTTCCAACATCTTCTGCTTTCTTTCTGTCTTCACAGAAGAGGATTTTCTTCCAATGAATAAAAGTATAAAAATTCTCTTTTCTAAGAAGAGGACAAACCAACAGACAGAATTTTCTCCAGGGCATAAGTTACTAATTAGTTCTGCAAAAATAGCCTATATTAGGAAAAATGATGGATCAGCACAAAGAGGCATTTTAAAACAAGAGATCTACTCCTACTGTAAAATAATTGATCTAAAAGTTTTGAGGATGTAATCTTTAAAATGCTTCTGTAAGCTCAGCAATAATTCCAGAAGCTATAAACTTTATACAGGCTTGTTTGAATTAGTTCAATTAATTGCCTGGTTGGGAGACCCTCCAAAACTTGGGGAAGCTCTTGTTTTCATAGATAAGGATCTTCTGGGCATTTTGTTGCCTACATTAAATGATGTTGTCTAGCTGATCTGTGTAATTGGTAGAGCTAAAAGGCTATTCAGTAACATGAAAAAAAAATTATAAATGCATGAGTTTCACTAGCTAGCCTACATTTTTTTTTCCCTATTGCCAAAACAGCAGCATTTACAAATGTTTTCTGTAACCATTTTGAAGCTACAGCTGAGTGTGTTTTAATATACCATCAGGTCAACAGCTCTCTTGAAAGAAAAAATCAACCCAGGGCCAAACAGTCAGACGGGCCTAATTAAGTACTTCAGGAGTCAGAGGAGTGCTCAGATAACTACAGCTGACTTGACCCTTTTCTTTGTACTTCACTGGGTTCTGTATACCTTTGCCACTCTCCTTTGGATTTATGTTTTTATGAATTATTTAAAAAAGGCAACTTCAGATCTACAATTAGTTTTCAAGGAAACAGATGTGAGAAAATAATCACAACTTAAACAGCTTAAAAACGGCTCTGAGCTTGACAGAATGCAAAATGCCAGGTTTCCAGGACTGCAGAATTCATCACTTGGCAAAAGTGTCATTAATCCCTGCCTGCTTTTCCTGCTTTCTGGCCTTTTCTTACAATGCTCTGTCAAATGCCACGGATCACCTGGAAATCTAACAGTCATGACAGTGCTGGGGTTTTTTTCTTTAATGGAGGTGGCAGGGTGGGGGGAAGTAAACTGTTTCAGTTTTAAGAAAAAATAAAAGAGATAAAGCAAAGATAATCCATGTAAGCATGTTTTAGCTTTGTATAACTTACACCATGTTGTGATGGAAAAATCATGATAAAGCGTTTTGTCATGCTGGGGATTTTATATTTGTTTTCCACTGTGTATTTAGCAAATACCAGACTGATTAAACTGAGAGAATGGAGTTCTTTCGTCACCTCCTGTGGTAGCCTCAATGATCCAAGATTCATGAGCTGATTTCTGCTTTTCCTCTTGAAAAAATTTTAGCCTTTGCCTTAAGAGAAGTCCTGCAATGTTTGAAGGTGCATCCTGCAGCTTTTCTTTAGGCAGATTGCTGAAGGCCTTCTCCCAGCACCATAAGCGTCAGTGGGCAGTCTTCCATCAGTTCCAGCAAATGTGCAACCCAGCTTAACCCACTTGGCACAGCAAGGCTTTGAAGTCTCATTCTGGGACACTTGGACTTCAAAGTATAAATAGAGAAAAAAGCCAGTCCCACATACAAAGAGAGAAGTACTGATGGAAGTGAGAGTTGTAGCCACTGGCACTACACAGAGAGGCACTCAGTGCCTGAGATTCCAAAATCTGGGGACGGTAGAAACTAAATAATTTCAAAAACTTTGTTTAATTTATTTTACTCTTTTCTTGTAGAGAGACCATTTCTAAGATGCAGATCAAAGAATGTGAGGTTAAATGAACACACTTGATCTAATGATTTTCTACGTGAGCAGAATTAACACATTTAGTCCTTGTGTTTATCTTTTATTCTTTGCATTTCACTCTGATTACGTGTCTTAAAAGTGGGCACATTATGATCCATGATACTGGTGAGTTTAGGAGAATCATGGACATCTCAAGCTTGTGTAGCATCTCAGATAGCTGGAAACAAAGCATTTCAGGGCGAGTCTGCAAAGGCTGATTCCATATTCAAAATTATAACAGAGGTGTATTTGCTAGAATATTCTAAGTTTCGTTATGATTCTTCATCTTAAATGACCTTGGAAACTAACTCTTGTTTCAAGCAAATTCTAGGCAGATCTTCAAGTGACCTGGCTTTGTATTCATGCAAGGCTGAGCTCTAAACACAATTTAAAATTGCATGCACCTGTTCAGCAATACCTCAGCAAACCTCTCTACTTTGGCTAAGGACATGACAAAAATGTATAATACTGGGTTACAATTATTCATATGCAATTGTCTCTGTTATCAAACTTTTTGCAATTTTGTATGTTCATTACTGGATCCAACACTTTCCTGAGCAGGAAATATCTTTTTTTATGCAACTATCACCTAAACTTTGATAAGAATAGATTTGTTGATATATTTTTGGAACAATAGCTGAAGGAGTCAGTCATCTCATGTGACTAGGTGACAACAATTTTGAAAGTCTAATGAAAGAGATGTGTTATTTAAACATCTTTTCAGTATTTAGTTTGCTACTCTACTCTATTAATTTCTAGTTATGCAAATTCCATTCTGTACTTACAGGATTTTTTCCCATCGAAATTAAATTTAAAAAACTCTACCATTATTGTTTTATTCTCTGCTGGCTAGACCATTTATAATATTATACTCTGTTAATTTATAAACATATGGATTGTCACAGCCTACACAAAATAAATTTCAAACACTGTGAAAGAAAAATACAGCTTACAACAAGAGGCTTTTAACCAAGTTAGCATAACTAAGCATAAAAAAATAAATGATCAGAGAGTAAAATGTGAAAAATAATTGAAAACAATGGCTACGTTTCAGAACTGTACAAATCAGATCAATGGTTTGTCTTACATCATTAAGGTCCAAAGAAGAAGGATGGCAAATAAATGGGAAATAAGTATTGCAAAGATTTGTTTTGGGAACTTACATCGAAAGTATGAAACCAAATTATCCAAGTGGATTTAAATATTTGAGTTTTATTTAGATCTCCTAGATTGGCTTGGAGGAGAGTTAATAGCAATCCATTCATGCAGTCCTTCCACATAAGAGTAGGCAGCACCACCAGACAGCGATGTGGAAGTCAATTAGTGGCAACATGCACAGGTACTGTGTTTCCCCAGGGGTTCCTAACATCTCAAAATGCTGCAGTGAGAGCAGAGAAAGGTGATCAAGACGGACAGAAAAACTTCTTTAAACTGATTGGTTGATATAAGCATAATAATAAGTAGAGTTTTAGGAGTCTGGCAACAACAAAAGGGAACTTAAGAGAAAGAAAGGTTAGGTCTGGTCTGGCTCCCGTTTGAAATGATGCATAAAGTATTTCTCTTGCCATATAATCCTCCTAAGTGAAATAAAAAAATGCATTTGTTCCCAAGACATTTTGCAAATAATTCAGCTTAGAATTTCTGCTTTGGGAACAAAATCTGTACCACATTCTACTGTGTCTTAGGGTCACTTACCAGAACAAATAGTTGAAGCTGATGTGATTTTTTAAAAAGTAATTTGCCTCTGCAAGAAAAAATGCATTTATTTCTAGGAAAAAACACAGCATCTCTTCTTCCCTGCTGCTTCTACAAAATAATACTTATTATTAGAGAATAAGCATGGAAAATTAGGCAGCTAAAATGGAATTTACTCAAATTGGAATTTGAGGAGAAATGTATATTTGACATTTGTCCGGGGATTAGTGCGGCAGGATTTTCATGTTATTCAGAGCCACGCCAAGTTCTTCCAGTTTAGTTGACTTGAATATAAGAAACACATGTTGAGCCAGGGTTCAGAAGCTCAGCAAACTTCCCCGAGAGAGAGAAAAAAATTCCATTTCTTTGTCCTTCACCCGAGACAAAATGCTTTACACGGTACTATCCTCTACGTCACGGTGTGGGAAGGCATTCAGTAGGAAGCAGTCGCTGAAGGACATTTCCGAGAAGGAGAAAGGAAAGAGCAGGGCACTTTTCTGGCCTGGAGAAGTTCAGCATCAGGCGCTGGCCAGGCCGGGTGCGGCGAGCGGAGGCGCCAGGAGGTGGCGCGGTCCCTGCGCGGATTGAGCGGCCGGGATGCTGCCGGGATGCAGCCGGGATGCGGCCGGGATGCGGCCGGGATGCGGCCGGGATGCGGCCGGGATGCTGCCGGGGTGCTGCCGGGATGCTGCGGAGCCCTCGGGTAGAGGCACACGGAGCCGCCGGTGGTGTGCCCTTCCTGCTGGAGCCCTGTTACCCCGCCACCAAAGGCGCTTGCTGGCTCTCGGCAGCTTCAGCAACACCTACTTAGGTTTTAGTATCTGCCCTCAAACACATGGTGCGATTTC